>UCOJ01000819.1:0-62020 GCA_900474305.1 Cecidostiba fungosa | reverse complement strand
ATAAAAAAATTTTTATTAGAAACCGATACATATTTAGTGCATATTAGTTGCAAAATAGTGTTTCTCTATCGATATGTATCGAATAATATTTGCATTAAACATTGTTAAACAAAAATGACAACCATAGAAATAACAAAAAAATATCGAAAAACGTAATTTGACCATCTTTTTTTCGGAACTAATATTAAAAACTACATAGAATTATTCCTTATTTAAAAACGAATAATTTCATGTACCTTAAACTTAAATTATCAACATTTATTCACCGTCATGTCAAACGACTTAGCCTTGTGCGCTTCGTCTCTCTTCGCGCGGTTTCATATGCAGCGCATCAACGCCTCTTTGCGGATATTTTTTAGGTGAATAAATGTTGATAATTTAACTCAGTAGACCCAATTTCTTTCAGAGATAAAAAAGTTTATCTGATCAGTCGTTAAAATTTACTAGACATAATAAATACAAATGAAAACGTTTGATTGCAAAATTCAACAGCATCATGTTTTATTAGAAAAACAACAAGCTGTAGCCCTGCACAGACGCACAGCTTTCCTGATTTTCCATTAACAGCCTGAAAGCTTTCCCAGCAAAGAATTTTCTGCGGTCACTGTTGAAGTCGGTCTCTTCGTGTGGCGACACGACGTCGTCCGTTCACCGACGCGATATATTCGGTCTCTTGTCCCCGCCTCTCCTCTGTGTGCCTGTCTCTCTATGTGTGGGTCGGTAAATTGATAGGTTATCGATGTGTTTAGACCACCAGCGGAATCTCCATAGCAACGGAACAATACATTTTCAGAACGCGTCCGCGAGCCTGCATGTCTGTCGACTCGGCTGTATACATATATATATGTGTGCTGCAGGTGCCACTATAATATTTTTCGATACGAGAGCGCAATTGTTTTTATAGCTTGGCTCACTCCCTCTCCTTCGTTCCGTTTATTTATTTTTTTTCTGCCGCGGTTCACAATAATTTTGCCCGGATTCGGCCTTTATTGAGCGAAAATCTACCGTTTCTATTTTTCCCCAGTGAGATTCATTCGTTTATTGTTGACGGTTGCATCACTCGTAGAATAACTAATTATAACTCACTGAAAGAACCTTTATTATTGTGTGTAACCTTTATTAACATTTTTTTAGGCAGTTGACATTTATTCATAACAAAGAGAAATGATGGTACTTTGGAAGATCGATCATGTTGCAAAAATTAAGTTGATTTGTATCTCATCAAGCTACTTTCCATGACTATAAAAACTAATTTTGTTTATAATTTTTTTCGACTTTCTGACAATATTGAAAAATAATTAAATAGTGCCTGTTGAAGGAAGTAGATGCATGCTATCCTGAAATAAGGACACATTTTGCTTTCATTTTCGTACTATTGGGCGCAGACGTAAACGAAATAAAAGAGAAGCAAAATAAAGGAAACCAAAGTGCTTGTTCGTTTCGTGTTATAAACAGTCTGGAAACACACGCCACCAGAATATATTACTCATTCTCGCAGTTTGTTTGCCCCCGGCAAAAAAAGAGTAAAAATTAATTTTGATACTCGCGCAAATACATATTGTCAAACAGAGAATCGGAGAAAAAGAATCAGTATAGAAATTATTGTCGATAAAGACGAATCGACTCTATTTCACAAATACCTAATAGTAGTCCAGTATATTTTAAAGGCGTAATTATAATGGACATTTAATTTGATGTATATATTAGTAACAATCAAGTATGATTCAAAGGTTTAAAAATTCAATAATCTTGCGAAAATCATAATTTTCAAATCACTCCTCAATTAAAATAAAAATCACACTAGCAGATGTGAAACTCTTCTCACCCAGCAAAAGCAATTTTATGGGAAAAATGTAACAAGAGGTTGAAAGACAAAAAACAAAGGGAAAATGAAAAGCAGAGACAAAAGGGATGCGAGTGAAGAAGCGCAAGCGCACAACGAAGTCGTCCAATAGTTGGATGTGGTTGTAGAGAGTGTGTATGTGTGTAGGAGGTAGTAGAAATAAAAAAAGAGAAAAATACTGAAAAATAAATAGAATTCGACGTTCACAAAATCTATCGAGGATAAAGCAGTTCTTTTTCTCTAAACGAATAAAAGAGAAGTATTTCGTTCTGAGTATTGAGCATCAAGCGAACGAAAGGATAATTTTTCTGCGAATACGAGCAAGAGAAGCAAAGCTCAACTGCGCTATATACGTGTATCTATATCTATACATCTTATATATATAGTAGCGGGATGAACGAGCCATATACATCAGGAATGAGTTTGGATATAAGCGAGATAGGAGCGAGTTTGCGCACCCTCGAACTAAGAGATGAGAGTATACAGTATATATATGTATTATATACGTGCGCAGAAGCTGCCGCAAGCCAAACATGGAAGGTTAGATGTGTAAGCGCGCGATCTGGCGCAAGGAAGGGGTACAAACAACATTAATGACTCCTTCGCGTTTCGAAGCGTGCTTAGCTTGCCTTATGTACTTTTGTTTGGATTTATCGAGTTGATTCTGTTTGATAAAATTTTAGGAAATCTTTTGCTGGTATTATTTTGATATACGATTCATTCGATGATTGATATGCAATTCAAGCTCTCCTATGCAAACGAATTCAATCTTTACTGCATTCGTCGTGTTTTGTTTTCTACAGATAATGTAACAACGTTTTTATAGACATTTTAAATGCGGTATTTTTTCGAAAGAACTATCCGTGTAGTACAAAACGACTGGATTTATTACTGCTCTTTGTTATTATTCTCCAGCAAAGAAAAACCCATTCAATTATACTCAGTCGTAAATTATTATTGCAGATAACATTCTTATGTCTCTATAATAAGTTCTACTTAATAATAATGCCCACGTATATATGCAGTATTTGCATTATCTGCACTTTTTGTACTCGATCGTTCCTTCTGGCGCAACTATAATTTTTTAACCGCGCCTTGTGCGAGTATAATAAGCCAGACAACACGTGTACATTGTTATTTCAGTTCATCAAAGTGTATTCGCTCATACCTATTGTCAGAGAAGACACAGCAATATTCCAGTGACGTAATGTACGCGTGCACGATAAACTGGCGTAAAGTATCCTGCGGCATCACGCATACTTTAACTGTAACTCACTGCTATTTTTTTTTCTTATAGCAAAGTCTTAAAACTTTTCTTTCCAAAGAACGAAACTTTGTTCCTGTCTGTAGAAGCTCTTTTTTTTGACTGGACAGGTTGATGCAGTCAAATTAAATGATCAAGGTCCATTTATTTATGTACTCTTTCGATTTTCGTGTCGATTGCAGATTGTATAGGTTCTATAATTAAAACGCGATAAAATTAGTCGAATTACAAACCTATATAATTATGCGACTTTTATGGGAAAAGTAGAAATTCTTGTATGAATGGATAATATCGCTGAGCTCATTATCATATTTTAAATTAGTTTAGAGCGAGAGAAGTAACATTATCACGCTGTAAAGATGTTCCAGTTAACTATAAATTGAGTTCCCGCTCAACATTCCTCTCCACGGCTAGTTTGCATGCATTTAAATGAGATTTTTTATTCCTAACTACCTTCCCTGCGTGCTACAGCTGATTTCGCATCACAATATCTCTGCGATTACGCTCGATCGATAAGCCGACTCGAGCATGAAAATAAAAAATAAATAATCTCATAACTATTGATAAGAAAAAAATGTTATTACATTTTAAATTAATAATAATAACAACAACTGTTTCTCTGCCAACAGGACGAAGTACTGACGATCTCGGAAAAAGTAGTGGTGCGCGTGCACGACCTGGTGACATGGCTGTCTCCGTCGCTCGAGTGGTCGTGGGGCCGCGAAGTCTTGTATCCTCTGACACCGTTGTCCTCTCCGGACAGCAGTCCACAGCCACAGGTGTTGTCGGATCCTGGCCTCGATTTCTCGGACGTCGAACGCCACCAGAAAGACCTGGACGCCCTGACGACGTCGTCGCGACGCAGCGAACCCGTAAACCAGACCAAAGTCGTCGTCCTCTCGTATGCAAGGTATTGCCGCTATCGAGCTCTCCTGAGACGACTGGATGGCTCCGAACCGTCGTGGCTTCGGTCGTCCATCGCAGCAGCTCTCGGGGGCTTCACAGCCATGCCTGGCACGCGAGTCCTCTTCTGCAGGGACACCTTCGACTATCCGGACCTCGAGACACATGAATTGCTCTGCAATCATTTAGGTGAGCAGTTAAATTTTTACTTTTGTTTAATGTTGTTTTAATTTTTTGTTAATTAAATTACGTTAAGGTCATTATCTTGAAGAGATATTTTTGAAAAAGTAAGGCTTAACTGAAGTAGGTAACTTCTGAAGTTCGAGATAAGACGTTTCGTGACCCAGGTCTTTCTGAATTTACATACGAAAAGATAGATGGTTTTGATTGCATATCTGGGAATAATTTATATAAGTATGCGCGCGCGGTGAACTCGAAAAACTTATTTCGTCTCTATATCTATACACGTTATCTAGATACTTTGCACGAAAAATAGCATGCGTTTTTTTACGAACGACGATAAAAGTGTATATTAAATTTAACGTTCGCAACTTATTAAGTAGATTTTTTTGTAAATACAGTCGTCGCATTGGAGATTAGAGCAGTTATGCTCGTAGTATACAAAGTAGGTCGTACAAAATTCAATGTGGTAACTAGAATACTGCCTTGTTACCCTCTGGAATTTAACAATGCAACAACAACAGTAAACATCGTTACGAACTTGCTTATGTCCGGGCGCTGCTGAGAGAGTTTGGGTCACTGCACGTAACCAAACTTTTTCTACTTATATACTTGAGGCGTAGAATTCGAATTTAATGGTTTCAATAATTTAAAATTATTTTTGCACTAAATTGCTGAATAAAAAGAATAATACCTTTTTTCAAGCTTGGAAACACATCAAATCTGAATTTTACGCCTCAAAGTATGTACATTGAAAAATGTTTGTCTACAGTGCAGCTGACATCTTTGTAAAAGATTGTTAAATAATGCTCCCTCGCTGTCATCAACCTCTCCTGCTTGGTATTAATACAAGCAATCGGAGACTCCTGCTCTGAATAAAAAATCCCTTCAAAACACACGACACAAAAATCAGAGCAAAATTGAACAAAGCTAGCTCATCAGACGCACATTTAAAAAAAAATCAGAAACGTAAAAGAATGCATCAGCAGAAACAAACAAAGCCGCGCACGTGCTCCCGGAGCCCTTCGCGCGAGCGAACGTTCGAACCGCCGGCGTTTTCCCGCTGCAGTGTCACGTGACCGTCCCACTTCTCCTCGCGTCGAGCGCCGCCGGCGTGCAGCGGCCGGCAAAGCACGTGTTGCCTCGCATACACACGAGAGAGACGGAAGAGTTCGCGCCGGCACGTGCTCTCGCTACTCGGCTACTATAAAGTAATACCGACGTTCTTATTTACTCGCGTGCGCTGGTAGTACGCGTGTTATATACTAGACTCGTGCATTTTATTGTACTCGATTAGCGATTTGTTCGGTTTCGAAAGTGCGGGTGCAGTGATATCAGGAAGAAGACGAGATGGCGATCATCATGACGATTCGCGAGAATCGCGTTGTCAAGCTGAAGTTCGACAAACGTAAGAATGAGATTTTATATGGAAATCTATTGAGTGATCGTCTTATGCGTTTGAGAAAAGTGTATACTGTGCAGTGGTTGATTCTTTTGTTTTTGACGATTAAAAGAATCTTTAGAGCGAAGATTACGTGCACAAAATTAGTCGATATTTTTATTTACTTATATGGACGTTTTTATCGCGTGAGTTTTCAAAAGAACCGACGTATTTTGGTTTAATCCATCGGTTATTGCATAAATTATTGATTTATAATTAAAACTTAAATCTGACACTATTAGCAAACATAGCATATATTCGGTTCTTTTAGTTTGAAATATTATAGAAATGATTTTCATAACAAGATTAATTCAGCACAATGTATTTTATTAAATTAACAATCATCGGAACTATATAGCGTGTATTTAAAAAAAGTCATTTCCTCATCTCAAGATTTGTTCTTCAAAAATAATTTTAAGCAAAAGTAAAATTTATCGTAGACAATCTGAATTCTTGAAATCAATAAAACAAAAACGATATAGGATGTAATTGAGTATGGCTATTGTCCCCCGAAATTCTGCTGAACATGTAATGCAGAGGCATAATCTCAGCCTGCATTTGTAAACACAAACAAACAGAGCGCCGCTTAACACACGCACATCAGTTACCGGAATCCATCTGTATATGTTCGCCGCCGAGTTCGCCGCAGCTTGCGATACCAAGAAAAAGATCCTAACGAAGGGATTCGCGCCGACGAAAATCGCGTTCAAAATAACTCGAAGCCAGTTTTCCGAGAATCTACAGCTGTCGCATGCTTTTTAATACTTACTCGTATACAATACGTATTTTCATTACGACTGAAGGGGGAAGACTTCTTTACGATTACTTGCGCCGTTTCAAAACAGTATCCGAGTAAAATATGTTTAATTAATCTAATCTATCTTTTCGCGTGAACCTGAATTTCTCAGATTTTTGACACGCGCATTCCATTGTCTGGTAAATTCCTCAATTGTGTTGCGTTTCTCGAACTCAATAAATATTTACATTTACGTACTCGCCATTGAAATGTTCAAATGTAGATATAATAGTAAAGAGCCTTACTTGACTTCCTTACCCGGTAATATTAGCCCGATTGCGACAAGATTACGCTGCGGCACTAATTTTTTGTTATTCACCATGTGAAATAAATTATTAAAGAATCCACGATGACAATTTTGATAAGCGACGTGAAAGCATTTCGCAAAATTTTATCCGTATACTAAAATAACAATGTATGATTCCAGCACCAAAACTAAAAGGTCGGCCTCGGAGAAAACGCAAAAAGCGCAGCGTATCACCGGCCGGCGAGTCAAGCAACGAGAGCGAAGCTTCGGTGGCCTCGTCAGCAGCCGCCTCGACGTCCAAGGGTTCCAGCTCCTCGTCCGGTCAGTCTTCGGGCAGACCGTCAGCCGCGTCCTTGGTGCGACGTAGCGAGCGCAAAGTCACCGCCGAGGAGAAGAGATTCCTCGACGACATCTACGGCTTCATGTCCTCGCGCAACACACCCATCGGCAAGATGCCCCTCCTCGGATACAGACAGAGTAAGTCTATATCTATACATTTTTCTCTATCTAACTTTAGAAACGTATCGAGTATAGAGGATACAAAGAGCTAACTAAATTGTGGTTTCGTTTGCAGTTGACCTGTTCGTGTTTTACACGAAAGTTCACGAACTGGGTGGTTACGACAAAGTTAGCTTGAATCGTCTTTGGAAAACGATCTACGATGAAATGGGCGGCAACACAGGTTCTACGAGCGCAGCAACGATAACGAGAAGGCACTACGAGAGGTTGCTATGATATTCCCATTTGTTTGGATTTTATTTCAAGTTTCAAGACCGAAGTATTTACTATGATTATAATTTCTCTTTGTTTCTCAGGCTACTCTTGCCGTACGAGAGATATCAGAAGGGTGAGGAGACAAAGGTCAGGCCAAACCAGGGTGGCAGACGCGCCAAGACACCCAGTACGTCGGACGTGTCAGAGGACTCGGTCGAGGTCAAGAGAGAGAGCGAAAGTCCGGCGCCGTCGGTCACACCGCCTCCCTCTGAGGCATCCAACACCACAGCTACGCCTCCACCTCTTCAGTCAATTCTTTCGACTTCGGTATACTGCATTTACTTTGCATTGCACGAACATTAATTATCACATCGTTATAATGTACTCATTCTAATCTATCGTGTTTTGCAACAGCCATTCCTGCCGGGAGACAAGCCAGGCAAGACGTCGTCGCTGCGTAGCGTGCGGGTGAAACCCGAGCGACTCAAGTCCCTGAACACAATAATCGCTACAAGTAATCCAGCACAATCTGCCAATCAGCAACAACTGCCCAGCTCGCCGACTTCTCTGTTGACGGCGACGTCTAACACTACGACTTCGTCTGCAGCGTCCTCGCCGACGAGTACACCGCCAGCCTCGACCACGCCAACGAATCCTAGCGCGCAGCACAGCGTCCTCGAGAGGCAACTCAACAGTCCTCTCATAACGCACCAAGTACCACCAACGTGTTCGCCACCCGGACTGCCCGTGAGCACTGTAGCCACGAACGCAACGACGGTTGTGACGCTCACGCCTCCACCAGAAAAAGACATGAAGGAGATAAAGCTCGACCCCAAGCAGACGAACCTTCTCGCCCAAGGCAAGGAGAACATACCGCTATTCGAGGAGAAAAGTGCGATTTTCGCAGACAAAGCCATTGTCGCGCCCCGCTCGCCCGAAGTCATTGATCTCGAGACCGAAAGTGAGCCTGGCACCAGGGACAAGCTCATCATTCCTAGCTTTAAGAAGCGAAAATTGGAAATTCTACGCGAGGGTGGCCTAGAAGTAACGGCTGTTGATTTGGGTATGTTTCTCAAATTTTTCCTTCTCTACAAATAAACAGCATAAATCAATATTTTTTTGTTGTACTTTTCGATTTCTGGGATAAATATTATATTTATAATGAAAAATCCATCCTTAATATAGATGCACGACCAAGTGTGATCCAACCAACGGTAACGACGTCGGCTACCTCTAGCGTATCTTCTTCAGCCACAACGACTACCAGTACAAGTTCGTCCTCAACCTCAACCTCAACCACAGCCTCGCCATCGCCTTTGACGATTCCTACGATTACCGCCAGTATCGCATCTCCTATGAAGCAGGAAGATGGCAGATCCTCTATGAGTCCCGACTTCGCTTTGCCACAGGGGGCAGTCATACCTAAGTTGATAAACGTGACGGTAACGCCTGACATTGGACACACCATGTCCAGAAACTCGGAATCGCCGCAGCAACCAGTCACCCCGGTCAAGTGCCAGTCAAATAGTCAGCCCAATAGTGGTGACTCTCCGACGAGTCTACAAACGTCGCCAACCGCCAATAGCCGTGTTATCAACCTCGGAAATAACTCTAACAACGCTACGCTTCTGCAGCTTTATGCAAATGCCAACGTACCCATGCCACACTCGCTCGCTGCGACAGCGGCCCAAGCAAACAACCATCGCTTCGTGCCACCACTTTTGCCGAACGGTCGATCAACTACGCCTCACAAGGTTACTCAATCCAGGTCGATATTCGGTAACAACGAGAAGATGGTCTACGGTAATCCTAAAGACATTCTGGTTGCCCCTAAATTTGTACCTGCGATGGTTACGCCACCACACATACCCAGAGCGCCAAGGTTCGTCTCAATTTAATTATTTGTTTAATTTTAAATAAACTTTTAAAACATGTGCATAGTACTTTAGATTTTCAAATGAAAAATTCAAATGAAAAATTGTTGATTTATAGAATTACGTCTACAAATTTTATAATATGAACTTTCTTTAATTATTTAAAAGATAGTCTAAGGTATGTGGGAGATTAATACGTCACCATTTACGTAAATCAAGTTTGCATTCGAAGTCAATCTGAAATGAATCATGTTAATACTTACGTAAGGATCTCTGTTTCATCCCGCGACGTTTAGTCTTTCGTTAATCTGATAAAGAAAATGTATGCTGTTATACGAACAAAACGTTTCTGTTAAATACCAACTTACAATTTATTACGATAACAAATTAACACTGCAATCTTTTTAACAGCATTCTGTCAGCACCAAACGTTCGGTGCGGTAGTGGTGGTAGCAGCAACGTGGATGCCAATGCGTCAGGCGTCTTAGATCTCACACAAAAACCCTCGGGCCCCAATGAACGTCCAACTTATGGTCGACCAAATTTGGAGATCGTGAGGGTACCGGTCGTACCGCGACCGACGCCCCTGAACCTCGAAATCCGTAATCACCATCAGTACGTTGATCATGAGCCTCACCATCCACGTATCACCGTCGCTTCAAATCTGTGCAAGGAAGTAAACAACAAACCATCTCTGCAGTCACAGGCTGAGCGTAAAAACCAGTTTGTGACGGGTAGTGTACCTCCGAGTCCTGTTGGATATGCGAACGTCTTAGACACTCGCACTATGGCCACAAATAATCTAGAGATCACATTGGTTAGTCCAAAGAAGACGGCCGGTGGCATTGTTGGGCCGCCACAGCTAAGCCCGCCACTGAGGAATAACAATGTGGTATAAACACTTTATTTTAAATCGATTTTTTAAAATATTTTTAAAGTATATCAACAAACTTCTATTTGTTATAAACAATCAAATTCGTATCTTCGTTAAGACCGATCTTAGTATAAAATTGCCTTATGTAAACCTATCCTTACAGATGCCACCTTCGATACCCGTACAGAGGAGACAGCAACAACAACAGCATTTGAATGGCAAATTCCCTACTAGGCTACCAGCAGAGCCAGTCTCACCGTACACTCCTCGAAAGCCAGCCTCAACGAATAGTGGTCCCAGCAATCAACGCCCGGTTATACCGAATATACCTAATTTGAGCCATTTGAGCACGGGATCTTCTTCTAATTATGGAAAATCCAGTCATATTGGAAATTATCAGCATCTGGCGATTGAGAAAAGAAGAGCCGCCGAGGCCGCAAGTAAAGAGCATCAACGCAGAACGAGCGAGAGCGACAAACTTGCGTTACAACAACAGCAACAACAGAGACTCGAAGCTAATTCGGCAGCGCTTTCCAAACAGCAGCAGTCGCGGTACGTGCATACTATCTTATTATTTGATACCTTTTTTTTAAGTCTTTGTAGAAGTTATTCGTTTTACAAAATATTAATTCTTCAATTTATAGGGATATTGAGACTTCGCGGAGGCACAGCGTACCCAGTTTGCCCACGGGCTTTATGCCAGCAATGCCCGCAAGTAGTCCCTCTCCGTACCTGGCACATCAGCTCGCAGCCGCTTCAGCGAGCAATGGTTCGTCGTCCTCGGCAGCCGCAGCAGCAGCAGCCGCCGCGGCAGCCGGCAAGTTCCTGCCGATGCTAGACCCCATGTACTATTCGGCCTTCTATAACGGCTTGTTCGCCGGGCCTATGGGTCACGCGGGACCGGCGCCCAACGCCGCGGCCGCCTTTCTGCAGCCCGAGATCAGCGCCTACTGCAAGGAACTACTTGCCTCTTCCTCGGCTCAACAGACGAGGCTCGCCATGGCAGCAGCGGCTGGTCAGCAACATCAGCCCACCGCGCCCACGTCCAAGTAAAGGGCCATCGAGAGCAGCGACTCGTGCTTCGTGCCCCTAGAGATCTCAGTGTGTCGATAGACGATGAATATAGAACATTATTATGACTCTTCATACGTCATCGTAAACATGTTAGTTGTTGATGCGAGTGGTTTGATTCTTCATTTGTAAACTTGAAGTCTGTGCAAGCTTGCCATTGGTACTATGAATGCTAATCAAGTTGCTTTTAAGGACAAACCGTTCGCCAAAAGTTAAGACAGTGTAAATTAATAAGATGGCGCAGATGTGTTTTTCATCGTCGTATGTTTTTTTTTAATTTTTTTTCCATTGTTTGACATGATTGAAGTTTTATAAATATAGAAATTAGATGGCTTTATAAGTCTTTGTTGTGGGATGCAGATATATATAATAAAAATGAGATCTGTATCGTTTTTATCATAAAAGATTCAAAATTTTTCTATTACAGATTTATGATTGTATTAAGTTTTGTTAAAAACCTATTGCTTATCTTTTAGTTCTCTATAAGAATTTCAAAGCAAATTAAAACGTTAAAAATTTGATTTTACATTAAAACGTTTAGGAAGTATGTGTTGCTTTTCCGTCCGAGAATACGAGTACCACAAAAAATAGATAATAAATTTAAAAATAATAACATACCAAATTAAATTCATTGATGAAAATAAAAAATAATGATCTTTTCGTTCAATGCTGATGGTATTAAATTAAACTACAAGATAAGCAATTGTACCTTTTTTTATTTATAGTAATATTACAAATGTTTAAAATTCTGCTATGCAGTAATTATTAATCAGAAAATTTTATCTTTTTTCATACATGTAATTGAGTAAACGTATACAAGAAAGAGCGTTTTAGAATTGTAATCAGGTAATAATCTGATCGAACGTTCCCTTTATAAATATCTATATAAGCGAAATTAAGAATAAGCTTCTTATTTGTGTGATTTAACGTTAATAGAAAGTAAATTTAAGAGATGCTGTACATTTTTGCATGGGAAATGTTTGATAATCTTCTATTTGTGTCATAACTTATATTATACTTGCTCATAATGATGCATTGGGCAGTTGTGTAGTTTTGACCAAAAAGAAGAATAACGATGTAACGATAGAAAAACAATTTAAAAGCGAAATAACGGCTAATCGTACTTTAGGGCGCATTTTTCCTTCCGATTCGTTTTACATGCGCGATGTGATAATATTGACGTATTTCTATAATGCGAGAGCGTCGCGGGAATCACGAGTAAATAAAATATTAAGAAAGCGTTTAATGGTGTAACAGAATATCTGTTTTTTGCTAAAACTCGCACAAAGATCCCGCGAACTCCGCTATGTAAGTTAGCCAATTTTCAGCAACGACGGAAACACGTAAAATCCGCAAAATAAACTCAAACATATATGCAAGAGTCGTAGCTTATAAATAATAAACATAAAAACGAATAAGAACAGATGAATTGTGACAAGAAAAAAAAAAGGATATTCGGATAGCATATATCTTAAAATTCGTTCACATGCTTTTTCTTCCAATGGGAATACAAAAACAATATACGTCACTCCTAAAAAAATCAATAAATGTCAAATATATTAACCGACGGATTCAGCACCTGTATATATTGTACATAATTTTTAATAGTAAGTTCACACATAAGTCGCGACGAATAATTTAGTAAAAAAAATTCAGCATCGTCTTTGAATATTATGTAATACCTGTAATAAGTTAAACAATTAAGATTTTAGGTATGTGTGTACAGGCCGTCCCGAACTTCGTGGCTCGCGAGATATATTAAATAGCGAAACTTTTCGGTTGATTTTTGTTGTTGCAAAAAAAATTAGAGTAAGAGTTTTAATATAAATATTTGATTTCAAAAAACGCTTTTCAATCATGCACTTAATTTTTTTTTGCATTATACAATATTATTGTGTACCGAACACATCAAAAGAAAATTTAATTTCTATATATGTTAAAGCAAAATTATTGTGTTTTTAATTACGTTTTGTAATATATATTTTTACGATCTTGTTATTAATAAGGCTAAAAGTGTTTGCGGTATACATGTCAAGCATCATAATTTTGCGAAAGATTATCATGTAGAAAAACTATTTGTCTCCAAAATTCTAATCTTGCAGTCATTTCAATATTTACTGAATATGAAGTTTACACATGAACATAAGATCTAAAATGGACAAATCAGAAATTGAAATTGTGTAAATTTATCTGTTACCGTAAAAAGCTAACTCTAGAAAAGTTTAGAAACGAAAGTTAAATAGAAATTTCAACGAATATCAACCGAAAAATTCGCGAAATTTGTACGCGCTCTGCTTTTGGCATTGTTGTAAATGTAAAATGCCATGCGCGTACAAAGCCAAGGGTGAGCCGAGTGATCCTGGTGGGTAAAAAAAAAGAAACGAAGAATCGCGATCGCGCGCGACTTCCTGAGTAAATAAAAGTCGGCCTTTGCTTTTCAAGCGTTTTTCAAAATTGTTCATTGTAAAAATATGTAACAGTTAAAAGGAAATAAACGCTGATAAAGGCAATCTCTCCGTAATTTTGCGTCCTGCTGAATTTGAGAAATGCAAAAATAAAAAGTAATGGATAAAACTACTACTAAATTTGTCATATGTTCTGAAAACTTATGTTATATTTTGTAGTAGTAATTACCGTAGATCAATTGTAACTGATCTATTTGATAGCTACAATTATAAGTTAATGTCAATAACATGAAATAGCCAATTTTTCCATATTTTTGATGAATTTCATCGCTATGATGGGGACACAATGTTAACGGAGAGTCGCCTTTAATAGACAAATTTAGAGTAAAAGTTCGAAGAATTGTTCGACTCACTCTCAATATATTCGTGTTAACAGTAGCTATATTATTAGTAAAATATGCTCGTTTTAGGATTGTGAGACGGATAAGAAAACGTAAGAGCAGTAGAGCCAGATTTCTGTGCGAGGGGATGTCGACAAAGACGAAAATATCTGTACGAAAAAGTCCTGTTGATTATACGGACTAATTCTTAGCAAATTTTAAATATTGATGTCTTTCACAAACCTTGTGCGTAATATTTTGTATAAATTTTTTCCGTTGGCATCCAGTAGTGTTGGAGATTGACATTTGAATAATTGTTTCATTTAAAACTATAATATATAAATGAAAGCTCCTTAGCATCTTTTATACAACATACGTTGCCAACGTAAAGTGATCGTCCACCTATGAAGAAAAAGAAAACAAGCAGACAGATAAATAAATATGCATAAGAATCGTATTTCGAGCTTTGTTACTTGCGTTTTCAAAGTTTTACAACTCTTGTGGTTTGTTATATACGTGCGTTCGAATTTTTTAAAAATATTGTAGAGAACTATTGTAAAGAAACATGAAGATATATGAACATTAAGTAATTACGATACACAACGTAAACAAAATAAGAATAAGAGATGTATACGTCAAGAAAAGCGCTGGGCGACATATGGTGTTTCAATGTATTCGAGGGAAGAAAAAAGCACTACTCTTCGTAAATTTTCTGTCTCGCAATATCGGGGAAAACTGCAAAGAGATGTGTGTGCCATACGATAGAATAAAAGCGTATAACGTGTATAAATAAACGCATTGATCGCCATCTTCGTTGGCGTTTCTATCCCTTGATGGAGTCTCGCGCGATTACAATTCATCATTATTAATATGACGATTATTATTAATGATAATAAACAATTATTCTATTATTAATAATATTAATAATAATAATAAATGAAAAGTGCAAGTTCCGCGAGGAAAGTTTTATGTATCATATATTGAGAAAATTTTTTTCTTCTTAGTAATACCTGTACTTCTTTTTTGCGTGAATTTACTTTTTATTTACGTGTAAGTATACGTATGTTCAAATGAGTGAAAGTACAAGTATGCGAGATAAATTTTCATTAAGAGCACCAAAAAATAGGAACAGGAAGAAAACGAAAGTGCAAGCGATCGTTTTTTAATTTTCTTTTTGCTCTTACGTCCTTTTTAATTTTTAAGTGCGATTATATATTGTTTTCTGCGCGCAAATGATGACAGTACGAAGGTTTGCAACGACTGATGATTTCACTGGATTGAAGAAAAGCTATAAAAATTTATATTCGTTCTTTTCATCCTTTGTTTATCGTTCTCTGTTCATTTCTCATGTCCTCCGGCAAACTTTCTTTTGTACAGTACTTTATTTCTTAAAAAAAATAATGAAAACAAACAAAAAAAAATTGATTTATTTTATTATTTTACTTATTATCCATGATTTTATAAGTCATTTATTTTAACATGTCTGACTTTTATCCATCCGTACTCTAGTTGGCATTGGGAGCGAAGAATAGAATATTAAATGTTGGTGATGATGATGTAGAAATATATAATTCTCTAATCACAAATTTAATTTTTATTCCTAATATATTGAATTACATTCTAATACTATTGTTTATAATATTATAATGTGTCACTGGTCTTCAGAAGTTTAAAATTTGATGATTTTCAATTTATTATAAAGTCTATCTTTTTCATAGCTATATACTTAACAAAAATGCAAAAAAAATGTCATATCTATTTTCCTTGAATGCGTAAGTAATATTCAAAAGAACTATTGAAAATCTTTTGTCTTCCATTTTATAACAAAGACTCTAAAGCAGTTATTACTCTGAACTAAGATTTTGCAATTATTTTAACAATTTTTGAAAGATGTACGAATTAACGTGAGAGAATCACTTCTACGTAATTTTCTCTGAGCCGTAATAATTGAGATTGCATTAGGTCTTAATTGTTCTAACGACACACAAATTGCTACGACAATAATAACGCCTGATATTAGACTTGCAATGCAGAATTCTTCACTAAAGTCTTTGAGTGGCATTCACGTAGAAAGAAAGGCCCGCCACACTAGTGATATGCAAGCGTACGGAATCAGTCGTATAGTAGTGCCAAGCTCGAGATAGTTTTACAACAAAACACTTTTGGACTAGCCTTTTCCCTTTCGCTTGAACTTTCCTACTCTCTTATTACTTATAGGTGACGCATAGACATTTTCCTATTTCCCTCATCACAATTTGCACACCGAGTCTAGATATAGTGGTGTGCGACCTATGCCAAAACTACCTTGTTGGGTCTACTGCTTGGGTCACTTATGTTATAACAGCCTGATTCTACTAGTATCAGTTTCCATCTTGAATTAGCGCTGACTGTGAAAAAATTAATACACGAATGTAGACGCATATTGGTGAAAATGCGCGGAAAATTTTTTTAAAGAAATTTTGTCTGTTTCAAAATTCATGAGAATTTGTTGCAAGTATAGTTGATTCTGGTGAAATGCTGACAATTTGTTCGCTAATAATTAGTTTATATTTTAATTTAAAAATAATAAGTCATGCTTAAATCATGCTGCTATGGTTACCATCTAATATTTTTAAATAAAATAATTGATATTCAATAATCAGAATCTAGGCTAGAAATATTTAATTGTTAGTAAAAGTTATTGATGCTTTATATTAAAAGATTTCAGTTAAAAATTTTTTCTAAGCTAGTTTGATGATTCAGTTGAAGTTGAACAGAACACTAACTGTGCAATGTATTATTAACTCATTTACAATTTTAAAGGATTTATAATCCTCATTAAACGCAATTTTTAGGCCTAAACAGAATAGATTTTGGTTGAACAAAGATATTTTTTACGCGATCAGTGCTGAAGATGAGATCATCGAAAACAAAAAATCGAGAAGGAAAATTTAAAAGAAATTGCATTCAAATTTTAGTTCAGTCGATACCTCTGACGTATCGACAGTTTGAGAATTCCAGAGCAGATGTCAGCTCCGAGGACTCCATCAAGTCGAACATCAACTTCGAAGAGTGCGGATTCTAATTTAGAGAATATCTCTAGAGATCATTCAGATTCTAGCTCAGAGGATAGTTCCAATGATAGTTTCAAAGAACACAAAGTATCACAATGGATTATTTGAACTTCAGCTCCAACTTGTATAGATTGTCACGCGCTGTTTATATTTCACAAGACTAATGTTATAATTTGTTTACCAGAACTATAATTTTAATTGTTTATAAACATTGTCAATAATAATTTTATATCTTTCATCTTAGTCATCCAGAAATAGTTAAAGAATATATAAAATGATAATTATGAACTTTCTTTTTATAATCGATAGTTTTATAATATTTGCACGTTTAGAATACAGCAACTTTGGCCATTCACTGTTTCGGAATAAGTTAAGCAATCATTACACTAGTAAGGATGATATCACACATTTTTGCTTTTGAAAGTTTAATTACCGTAAACGCATTACATTTTGATTAATTACATCGCAATTGTTGCGAATGACGTTTCAGTCCAAACATTCTGCCATCCTTATCGCTGCTCCTTATTTTAAAAAATAATTGCAAAGTTGCTCTTCTCTTGAAGTTCAAATCGTTGATATTAACTAAAGACCCCTAATTAATTTTATTAACCATATGAAAATTTGTTTATTTTTTATTTTATTTATTTAGAAAAACGGGCGTACGCCCAATTATTACATAATATTGCTGAAGTATAACAATAAGAATATTTTAAAGAAAATTATTTTGTAATATTATAATTTTTAAATTAAAAAATATCGCCATAGTGATTTTCTTTGTACAATACAAACACTAATTTACTCAAAAAATTATTAACATCAATTGCAGCTTCAAAATGCTTATAGTTGGGGGCGTTCTGATGTTTTATTGTAATAAACTACCGGTGAACGCCTGGAAACTAAAGAGTTGTACAAAGTCAACTGAATAACTGATCATAGTAAAATCACTCTCCAAAAGGTCTTATTTTAAAATTGTTAATATTTATGAAAACAATTTATGGTTGATAATTTTTGTCTAAAATCTTAGTTTTTTTTATATTTAACATGCAGTACGAAACATATGTATGTGCTAATTTAAGGCAAAAATTAAGTTTAAATTATGGTTTCATTTGGTATAATTCCTAGCAGTTATTTTAAATCAAAAACATTTTTTTAAATTATGTATTTGAGTCAATTAAAAAGTTGGTTTTGTTTCTCTTTTTGTTTTATTTTTGTATTCTTGATTACTTTTTATTAAAGTTAGTCTGTTACCTTTTCAAATAAAATAAAAAGTAAATATTGGTGAAACGAACCGATTTAATTGACAATAAGATATAATGATACCTACAATGTTTACTTTATAAACTAAAATGCATTGAATCATGCGCCTCATTATATAGAAAAGGCATAAAGAACTAATGAAATGTGAAAAAAGAAAAAAGAAAGTTTACAAGACAAAGACGACGAAAAAGCAAAAAAGAATTTAGCGACCGGCCTCTTTCTCTGTCCCACTCGCTGTCTTCGAGTGCGTGGAATGCACGAGCATGTGCCGCGAAATTTAAAATCGCTTTACGGCGGCTATAAACTGATAACCTGTTTAACCAGTCCGGCAGGAGCGTTTTGCCTTGCAAAATCGTTCTCGTTCTTCCTTTTTTCATTTTCTTTTTCCTCTGCCTTTTTCTTCCTTTCGTTCTTAAACTTCGACCGCTTCGTTTTTTTCGCTCTTTGCGCGCGAACGCATATATGGATGTATGTGTATATATATATGACTAGTCTTTTTGTCGCGTAAAATATCGCATTTTGAACAGCTCGATCTGCAAAATACTTGCAACGTGTTTTTATTCTCTTTTCAAGAGTAACAATCATCAACGTGAAAGAAATTTTATCTTCACTTTAAAATAGATAGTTTATCAAGACCGTTCACATTCATACTCTGTATGTCTAATTAGCGTAAAATGTCTTTTATAAATGTTGTACTATTACAAGTAGTATATTTACGCAAATGCGTCTCTGGAGAGCGTAATTAAAACTTCCTTCAACTCGGAGAAATAGTTTGAATTTACGCGACGATCAGAAGTGTCACGCTCAAACTCTGAAATAAATTGTTAGTAATCAGCTTCAAAAGTCACAAATTAAAAATACATGCCTACTGACTGCTTATAATTGGCCAAAAAGGTCAATACCTTTTCACAACGAATGTGAATCTCAAATAGAGTCCAACCAATCGTATTGTGCCCTGCAGTAAATCTCGCGGTGGCTGCGGCTTATTTCCCGGCCACGCCAACAGTCTGTACCCGCGCGAATCGGTCGGGGGATCGACGTGTTTACCACCTCGCGCGACAAGCAAGAAACACAGCTATACGCATCCCCTGGCGCATTGTTGTACGTCGACGATCGCAACCTCCGACGCTGTGTATATATACCTTATCAAGGCTTGCAATCAGCGCCAAAAGTATACAGCTTCGAGAGGCTGCGTCGGACGTGAGATATACACGATGGAATTTTTAGTTACCTGAAATGAAATTTGCTGATTTGGCAATTTGAGTCCAATGATTGTGGTGGTGATAAGGAACTTTTATTTTAAGCAGTTTCTAGTAGTTATAGCGATTGTTATAAAATGATATGAAAAAGAAATACTTCTGGATAGCAAAAGAAAAAAAAATGATTCGAAGAAATGAAAGAACAAAGTTTAAGGCTGGCATCAAGTTTAGAACGTAAAAGAGTAAAAGTGGCAAACTTGTAATGAGAAAGAGAAAGAAGAATTGAGTGGTAAGTTTCTTTAGAAGACATGCGCTGCATTGTTTATATTTTAACCAACAGTGACCAACTATACTATAGGCAATTGAATTATTGAATAACAATACAAGATAATGTAAATCAAGTATAAAATAAATAGATTTTATAGTTTTCTATAACACCTATTTATTTACTTCGAGAAAATTCTCCCTTTTTCGCGTAAGCTTAGTGCCAACGAGAGGGGATACGTACCTCCGGATCCACCTCTTTTTCCGCACACACAATGGTTCATACAGTATCGAGCTAAACTCTCGCAAGCTTTCTCTCTCTTTCGTTCTTTCGCTTATATGATGGAGCTAAGCACAGCAGTCAACCCTTTGTAGCTACTGTTTTTTATTGATAGCTAGAAATTGATTAGTGATGAGCTAGCCGCGCAACTGATAGGTAATTCATTAATGTTGTCTACCTATAATAGCAACGTTCTAAATCCATCAATAACAGTCTATCTTTCTATCTCGGCTTTTATTCGATAGTATCAAACCTTCAAATCGAGCCTAATCGCTATACCTCCCTATTTATAGATGGATAACATTTCTTACGTGTTATCAAGCATCGGTACTCAAGTTAAGCGCTGATGCTCAATCATCCGAAACAGATTTACTTTCAGACGGCAAAACTGCGCAGAAAATTACAAACACACTATCAATTACTATAATTTTTGAATAACTTTCAAAACTTTTTGAAAAAAAGTGCTTCTACGAAATCGGTCTCGGCACTATGTTTCGTGGGCTAACAAATATTGTCCAAGAAATTTTTAATGGCTGGCCCAGAAGGTCCAATAAGCAAAGGTATCGTTATTTATGCATTGTGTACGAAAATTGTGTTGAGAGATTTAGGAAAGCGCCTTATGCGCCACCTACCGCCGCTAATCAGAGAACCGGAAAGTTCGAGCGCTGGCCGCTAGGGGAAAGTGTACACTGGCTATTAATGGAATCTTTGAATATTTAGAACGTCATGGCTGACTTTCCAAAATTAAAAGTTTCCATTAACGGCCAGTGTACTCTCCCTTCAAGCTCATACGATTTTTAACTTTGCTTTAACGAGTTTTAACAGTTTTTGGACTTTTGAACAGAAATTGAAAAGAACTGAACAACAGTGGCATAGCTAATACAAAATTTGAAAAATATGAAAGAATTTTAATTTAATTTTTGGAAGGTTCAGTAAATTAGTAAATCTTTTCAAAAACATGAACTGCATTAAAGTTTTTACATTTAAACAATAAATAGAAACATATAGTTGTGTTATTCTTCGCCGTGAAATTACAACATCTGCTTACAGTCGCAAATGTGCGAATTGTGCTAGTTTACCTAGCGTAGTTTGAATTCTGCTAGTTTTCGCACCACATTTTTAACTACGCTAGTCTTTGTTAGAAAACCTGAATTGTGCTAGTTTCTATACGGAGCGATAATATTATATTCACCATTGTTTTCCTTCCAGCTTTGTTCAAAGCGTTGTCAAGCTAACTAATGTTTTTGTTGCCGTAATTTTAAGTATTTGCAAGTCTTAAAAACACATGTGATAGTGAGTGCGCGCGCGCGTTTTTAATAAAAATAGACAAAAATTGTTAATAACAATTGTTAATTAATAATAATTAATTGTCAATCAAGCGCATAAAAAATTAACGATGCCGCTTATTATTAAGAAAAAGAATTTAAGCTTTCCGAGTAACAGTTTGTAAATATGAAACTGAAAAACCTCTATACATGGGGGAGGGGTAGATCTGCCCAAAGGGTCCGCTCTACCTGCAATAGCCGTTCAAAGGGGTGGACCAAAAGACAAGGTTTCTAAATAATAAGATGCAGTTCTGTGCGATCAGCGTCATTCCTGCACAGACGTTTACTTGAGCAATATCAGAAGACTGCAGTGCTGTTAAGGTAACTTCGCAAATCGATACGATTTTGGCTACGATTTTTCAGCGCAAGTTCAACGGAATCAGAGGTCAATTAAATATCCAACGCCTATTTTACCTAAAATATCGTAAGTTGTTCTTTGATGTATCTTTTGCTTGAATCTCGATCGGCATAATTTTATATTTAATGAAAACTAAAATAGCTTAATGTAATAATATAATAATGTACTTTTTATTCAACAGAATAACACAATGAGCGGCCTGATTCATAGAATTATCTTCAATATCGTCGCCTGGTCGCTACAGCTGAGCTACAAATTGAGTGCATTTAATGAATATTCACATTTCATCAGCCAATGTCGCAAAGAAATTGTTCTTCAAATGATAAAGCACTGTCGAAACCTAAATGCACTATTTACCCCCCTCATCGTCGCGCTAAGGTACGGCGACGAGGCAACGGTGAATCTGCTGCTGCATTACGGCGTCCGAACCGATCTCATCGACAGATCTTCAGCCGATAGTTGTCTACACGTCGCGATCAAGGGATTCAAACATCACAATGACGAAGCTACATGCCTTCGTTTGTGCAAGAAGTTACTGGATCGCGGATCACCGCTCGACCATTGCAACTCACTTGAAACGCCTTTGACACTAGCGCTCAGTCTTCGAATCGGTCATGTTGCCGATTTATTTATCACGCGCGGTGCCAACATACACCTGAAGGATTCTCTAGGACGGTCGCCGCTACATATAGCGATTTTGAATTCATTCCCTGTAAACTCCATTCCAAAAAGACTGCTCGACGCCGGTGCGAATTCAAACGATACCGATCTCAAGGGTGCATCAGTACTTAAATACGCTGTCTGGTCTCAATCGTACGAGGCGGTGAACCTTCTTCTGGAATCTGGTGCTGAATGCAGAGACGATAGCCAGGTTTTGATGATGGCAGCAAAGGCCAATGGCTTCAATGGAATTCTTCAACTTTTATTGTCATACGGAGCCGATGTCAATCTGGAGTATCGAGGACAGCTACCACTCGAATACATTGTTAATAATTTTACTTTTGTTCAACCGATGGCGGTAATGTTAGCACACGTTGCAGTCCTCGTAGCGTCGGACCAGTATGTCAGTCAAAAAAATCTCAATCTGATAAACGGTACAGTCGCCAGGATTTTGTACAAACGTTACCTCCGCGAATTGAAGATTATGAAGACAATTAGTATTTGCGAAGACTCGCCGGTAAGCTACTTCGACCTGTTTTCAAAGAGCATCGGAAACCTGACGCGCTGTCTACGCAACGAAAAGCTGAGACTCGCTATAATGAACCTTGATGCACCCTTGGATGATGAAGATACTGAGGAAATTTTTTTGCGATTGTACGGTCGAAGCTTGGAGAAAAAACTGGAAATGGGCTTGCGCCGATTTCACATGCTCCAGGAATTAGAGAATCTGCTGCAGGATACTTTGGGGAATCGACTGCCTTATGATATCATCGAGAAACTCGGCCAGTATTTCGACGACAAAGCTCTGAGATTCTTATTAAAATTGTAATTTTAATTTTAAAAAATCAATAAATTTTATACAATACTTCAAATTATAATAAGCTTTTTTTATGTATCCATTTCAAACCTCTATACATATACCGAGTTTTAGTATAGCTTTCAGTGGACATTTGACAGGCACGAGGTGTACGCTTGCTCACATCACAGTCTCTATCTACCTCTTTATAAAGTCCAGTCACCTATCTATTCCACCTTAAATATTTCATAATATTATAGTAAGTTGTTGTAGCCATTTATATATATTATTTACGATAATCGAATTAGTCACTCGTCGTTAGCGGCGAAAACTAATATTGGCGCAATAAATGCACATCTTTCGGGAAAATACTCGGCACCAGTGTCTGCCACGCCTATTCGCTATAGGCGGAAGGGGAGGTAATGGCGCCACTTTCCATGTGGTTAAATGGGATGAGTCCCGAAGTTCCTGGGTTGTCCGCTCTTCTGCACATAGCGAATAGTTTAAATCTGTATAGATCTAAGCTGAACGAGAACGAACACGCTTGTACCACACAAGCCGGCCCATCATTAGTTGGCCGACGGACTTTAGGTAGAGCAGCCCATCATAAATCAGAGGTTCTGTGTTTCTAATGATCTGTACTGAGATGGCACGTATATTGGTGATGCTGCCGTAACTTGCAGATTCTGTGCGTCTGCTTCTCAGACGTCTACACATTTGAAAAAAAATAGCACAAGCGGTTTCATGTATGTCTGGCATAACTAACTATATTTACGAGCGTCCGTGGCTCAATTGGCTAAGGCGCACGCCAAGGTGGTCAAGGGGTCGTGGATTTGATTCCCGGTGAAGTCACTAGGATTTTTTCTGAGTTGTTTTCAGCGGGAAAAGTACCCAAGACACACCGGCTGTTTCGAGGTAGGTTTTTCCCCGGAATTTTCCATCAGTGTGATTCCGGGTTTTCCCTGCCTCACGGCGTAAGCCGGGCAAATTCGAAACAGTGGTAGGGACTCTGTTGTAGGTAAGGCAGAACGCAGGTAGCCAACCCGATGGCGGGGGCAGGGAGTGCTGGCCTAACCAGCAAGGTGTGCGTCTGAAATATGTCCTCACCAGAGATGTCTCTCGGAAGGGGATTAAAGCAGGACGGATATTGAGAGGAATGTAGAAAGGGGTATAGGATTGTATAGAAAGGGGTATATAGGTTTGGGCACTACTTCCACACAGAGGTGGTGGAAGGCCCCCGGCAGCTGGGCCGAAAGGCTGCGCCGGTAATGGAGTAATAAAAAAAAACTAACTATATTTACCAATAGCTAAAACCGAATATTCAGGTTTTTATTTCAAGCTACGCAATATAATAGGCCTCAAATGTCAGTTCCGTAACCTGTCTCCAACACGGATTTCAATCTATAATAGATTGATGTACATAAAAGAACAGCGTGTAAAAAAATCATCATATATATTATGAACTATTACAATAGACTAGACCTATGACAATAGATTTTTGTATGGTTTTACAATTAAAATAGTTTGTTTAATATTAGAGCAGGGCATTAACTCTTTTACGCCCATTCGTGCATTAAAAAGTTACCTTCTACATTACCTCATTTTAAGTGTTCTGTGTATCACATAACGCTACCTATCGGTAGAATTTCAAAATATATGGTACTATTTATAAAATCCAACCCTAAAATGGTTCCAAAATTCAAAATTGTGGAATTGCGAGCTGATTTTTCATCAGAAATTTTGAAAAGAAGCATAACCTATCAGTTCCGTTACAATGGGAAAATACTACAAAACTACAATGCAACTAAACTACTTAACTACAATATATTTAAATGTATATAGTGTTTTTCTCAAGTAAATAGTAAGTATTTTCGAATATATGTGCAAAGAATTGTTTATATTAATTACGTTCGGCTATGCGAGCTAATAAACACCTAAATGACAAGTACGGGTACCTATTCTGGGCCTCGCTATTATGGGCTTAACATTTTTTTAACGCGATGAAAAATTTAACTCAAAATTTTAATGTGTTCCTTAGCCCAATTTCTATACTCGTGAAGGCCTAATTCTTGCACAAAAATTATTAGATATACATAAGCGTACATATGAATAAAGGGGTGAGCCTCGTAAACTAATTTTCGACACGCTTGAAATTAACAAGTCACTTATTTCTTTTGTAACTGCTGCTATGATAAACTTAACATACCGGTCACGAAGTATGTTTAATAGGCCACAATTATACGCCAGATAACTAACCAAAAGTGGCGCCATCTGTTGCTGGAAGCCCGAAAACCAAAAATATCCGTACTGGGAATTAGCCGTACAGGGCGCACTCCCCTAATACATTAAATTAAGTATCATTAATAATGTCATAATCATTGTTTTTTAGTATTTAAATGGCTCCAGTCACAAGGAAACGTTCAGTAAGACCAGTTAAAGCAAAGAAAATATAAATCCAACGTGAAAACCCCTGATTAGAAGAAAGAAGGTTTGAATAATGTTAAATTTCCATGTGAGTTTTAATATTTCAAGTGCGTGTGTGTGTATCGAGGTGTATGTGTGTATGTGTGCGCGCGCGCGCGTGCGTGTGTTACTGGAGTTGTAGTAGCACGCTACAGTATTCGTTCTATCGTGATTTCACGAATTACAAAAATGGTCAGTTCAGTAACATAGTCAAATATGTATTATTCACGTAAATTTTTATACAAGTAATATGTTGTGGTTTAGCTTAAGTGACTTGTTTCATACGTAATTACAGTTAGAAAAACCGTCCTGAAAGTTAAAAATAGTCGATTTTACTACGGAACATTTTTGAGCCTGTTTTCTGCAAGTTACGGCAGAATCACTCATGTATAGATAGGTAGCGTGTGAGTAAATAAGATAGGATTCCTCCCTCAATAAAAAATCGAGATATTTATGATTTTTCGTTGTTTTCCAACACAGACAACTTTTTACCCAAGTATCCAAATGTACAAAGAGTTTGGTTGTTATCAAAATTTTAAGGGGATTGAAGTCTTTCTATTCATGTAATTGTTATATGCGAAAGATAAACCATTTTTTAATATATGATTTCTTTCTCGACAATTAATGCACATACACACACACGTATTTTACAAAACTGAAAATTGTACTATTACGGAGCTTTATTTAAGAGAGAGCGCAGAGAGCAATATGGTAATCGAATATATAAATTGTAATAATTAAAGATAACCGAATAAAAATAATTGTTTTCAGTAGCATAATTTATTTGTGACTTCAAATCAACGGAAAAAATAAGAATTCTAAAAATATTTAATATTATTTAGTATAGGCGTGACTTTGGAAGGGTAAGGTCTGTTAAGTCATATCACTGTCTCAAGTTTCGCATTGAAAACTGGTATCGGAATCAGGAAACCTAGAAACTACATAAGAATGCAAGAAGAAGTAAAAAGACTGAAGAAAAGTTTTGTGCTGTTCGAACTTTCCTTACTGTCTCGATTCTTCAAGTTATATATAAGTCATATATACTTTTATCAATCAAATTTATATTTTGTTCCATTACTTCATAATTATATTCTGAAATGACATCAACGGAAAACCTGTCACGTATTTATGTAAAGTAATTTAAGTAACTATATATCAAAATATCTAAATGAGAGATGAATTTTTAAGTGAGCAAAGCCGGCTCATTGAATAATGTTCGAAAACCGCAATGCAACATTTACAAAGAGCATACTCTATCGTCTCAAGTTTCTCCTTCTCGCGACAACGACGCAATAAGTCAATCGAGCAATCAACAAACTCATCTACCCTCAAGTCCGCGTCAAAGTAGTTCAACGCCGCAAGTTTCACCTCCAGCAATACAGCAGCATCAGAGAGAAGCAACAGCAGTAGTTATAGTACAGCCTGGCGGTTCGTCCGCGGTGGCGTTCCACGCGCTTCCGCCACCGCCGGCGCTTGACACTGTCACCCTAAAAATCAATAAGGTTTGCAGCCCTCTCCCGCTCAGTAGTCATCGTCGCTGCGCCGAACTGCACCCCCGCGGTTGCGCTCTGTAGGTGGCTCGGCTCGCGCGACTTTGCCATTCCATTAGGTGACTAGCTATACGACAGTACATGGACTTGGAGAGCTCTGGATTTGGTCAACGTGCACTTTTTTGTTAACCTTCCAATAAAAAGAGCTGTGATTTTTCGTATTTTATCATCGAATAAGCATCACTTATTTGGTTTCGGATATTTTTTCAATCGTATTTGCATCTATACTAGATTTTCCGATATTGTGTTTCATAGAATTGTAGCAATTTTCATAGTAGCTGCAATGGATATCTGAATATAAAGCAACGTATGAAGCAATCTCATGAAGCTGCCTTAATTAAAATAAAACATAAATTGGAAAAAAATTGATTATGGGCGAATTTGTATATATAGGATTACAAAATTTAATTTTAAAGAAATCAAGTTATTATTTGACTATATTGCCTTAGTCAATCTTTTCAAGTTTTTAGTTCTATTTTTGAAATGTATAAACATTGCTGAATACAAATTCCCCATTAATTATTATACTCTTGCATAAAAATATTGGAACTTTTTAATGACTGGCTTATAAGAATTTAAGGAAACAAGATCATACAAATAAACAGTTACGACATATACACGAATTAAAAAGTTGGTACAAGTTTAAGCTAACAAGCTATAAAAACTGTAATTTTTTTTGACAATTATTAATGATTATTCAATACTACTCGTTATAAAGTACTAAATACTTCATCTATATATAGTAAGAGTTGATGGCTTATATGATTATATAATTTTAAAATCGGTTAATTAAGTGCATTATATTACTTGTACGCGCGTCATAAAACATCTATAGCAACATGGGAGGGTAAATATTACAGCTCGTATAATACGATGTCAATTTCCAGAAGCGCATCTAGTAATTAGCATCAGAGTAAGGAGACAGGCGTGAAGGTCTGGTTTACTCTTGACAACTTGCTCTCCACAACCGCTTTCGTTTTCACTTGCAATCTTTGATGACGATTTGAACACGAAAAAAACAAACTTTTTCGTTGATTCTCCAGTGTCAGAATACTCGAGAAATTCGATAGTACGAATGAGTCGCATACGTATATATAAAAGCATAAAAGTTTAATTAAAAAATAAATTTATTTTATGAATAAAATTTGCATAATTATACAGCTCACGCTTTGCTGAGGTATATAAGAAATATTTTTGTTTATAGTATAGAGTAAAACAAAATTAATCTTTTTTCCTAGAGCGAAGTTTAAAGAAAATTTGATCCTTTCTATACCTAATATGTACTTAGATACATATTTACCGATCGAATAACCCAAATTCCGTACACTGGCCAACAAGTCTCGCTGCGCGAATCAACTTGCCAAAATAAAAGAGCGTCGAGAAAGAAGAAAAAAGCGGGAGGAGTAGGTAGGGTAGTTCGAGCACAGTATACTCGAGGCAGGCTCGGAGGAGGTACGAAGGAGCTTTACTGTCCTGCGTGTTGCGAGCGGTTAAACTCGTTAAATCGCGGCAGTAGTGCGCGCATGCAATGGCCAGTCGACCAACAGCGCTGCGCTACAAGAGCCACGCGACATAAAGGAGGGCTAACTATATACAGGTACTTATACTGCGCGTCACGAGAAGAAAGCCTTGCGAAGAAAAAAAATACGAGCTGTATCACGAGGAGGAGAGGGAATTTTTGCCGATCGACGAGAATGCTGGATTGATTATTGCGAATTTATTATATTTCCGTTGATGTGGATCAACCGTTTCTAAATTGGTTTCGATTACTTGTTGTTGGATCCTGTTGTTCTTTTATAATTAACTTTGCACGACGCAGATTTTTCCTGCAATGATAAGGGCACTGACAATCGTAAATATTTCGATTTAAAATTTTTGTTGAAGAAATAGATCCAGCAGAATTCAAAAGCAATAAACAGAACACAACCCAGATGTCATTTAGGCGACAGCATGACATTGTGAAAAAAAGCGTTGTTTAAAAAGTGCATTTCAGCGGGTCGCGAGCCAAAGAAAAAACGTCAAAAGTCTCTCTGTGCAAGAGATAGAGAAAAGGGATATAGGGGCCAGGAGGAGGCACAAAACCGGAAAGAGAGGGAGGAAGAAGCCGCAAAGGGTGGCTATGTGTGCGCGCGATGGTGCATCGTGTCAACGGCGGATCGTCGGGCGTCGAGAGAGGGCGTTGGGCGATAAAAAGAGAAGAGAGCGGGAGTAGGAAAGCGGAAAAAGGACGAGGAAAACGGGGAGGTAAAGGATACCGCTAAAGAGGAAGGAGGTGAACGAGAGATAGAGATAGGAGAGAGAGAGAGAGAAAGAGCTACTGGGCTTAACGGTCGCGGGAGGAAAGCTTTAAAGCTCGATGCGCGGACAACTTGCAAAAGTGCTGGACTCAACAGGATGTTTTTCGCGTTTATAATATCATCAGTTTCACATGAATTATTCATTTTAAGTGTATATATAGCTATGCTTGTCGATCGTGCTTGACTAGCTGTAACAATCCCTACTTATAAAGCTCTCGCACGCCGACGGCAAAAAAGCGCTCGGAGTTGAGAGCAGGTGTATATGTTAATTACCTGGCCCGATATTCGCATAGAGAAATAGACCGAGCAACATAATCAGGAGGAGAAATAATACAATTCCGATTTATTAGCTCCGCGCCTGCGGTGTATAGGCAATCGTCCAGCAGCAGTTGAGACTCGGGCGCGGATAATAGAGCCGGCAGCAGCCACGTGGATAGTCGCGCGGCGCACGGCCCTGGGCCACGTGTGCCTCCCCTACTCTTCGGCGCAGCTGTGTACTCACACTAGTGTACTTACGTGCACATATAGTGCAGGTTATTCGTGCGCGAGTGTGCGATGGTGCGCGCCAACCGCGGTCTCCTCCGACCTCTGCTACTATACCTACTTCCTTTTTTTTTTCTCTCTCTCTCTCTCTCTCCTTCAACTCCTTTTGTCACTGATCTTTACCGGGGGAGTCAGCGGTGCGCGTTTTCCTTCCCCTCGCTGTCTTTATGCGCGTTTTGCGAGGTCTCGAGAGCTATATGTATATGAGGAAAAACGCGGAAAAAATTTCTTCCCGGGGGGCTAGAAATGAATCGGTTTTGTTCTAGGTATTTCTACATGTTTAAAAAAGTTCAAAACGACTTTTTGACATGTAAAAAGTGCCTTGTGACACTGTTTTCTCGTCGCTTCAAATTATGCGAAAAGTAGTCATAGTCAATTCCTGAGGGCGCAAACGGAAAAAGGTTCTCTGCGATTGAAAATAGCGAAAAATCATGAAAAAGCACGCATTACTTGATTTTGAAAAATCCCAAAATTTTCATGATTTTTTTGCTATTTTCAATCGCAGAGAACTTTTTACCTAAGCGACCATTTTAAAGATCTTTTTTTTTAATTGAAGCTCTTTACCCGTACTTTTATCCTATAATTATGGATTTTCTATATATCTTACTTTTCGCATAATTTGAAGGGCCGATAAAACAGTGTCACAAGGTACTTTTTACGCTCTGAAAAGTCGTTTTAAACTCTTTTAAACATATGCATATATTAGAAATAGAATAAAACCGTTGCAGGCGCGGGCTCCAACATTTTTTGTTGCCTCGTTTCTAGCCTCTCGGGAAGGAATTTTTTTCACGTTTTTCCTCATATATGCGACGAAGCTGTTGTATATATACAGGTGAAAGCGATCTGATGGAGTTGTTACACTATTTTTCTTCAACCAATTTGTTGCTATAACTCTACCTCTAATACTATAGTTGGGATACATACAGTTGAAAAGCTTCAAACACCCCTGTGATGCGATCTGTTTATTTTTGCACTCTTGGTAATGCAATTGTACTGTGAATTTTTATTTTTTCCTGGTGTCTTATTGAAAATTACAGAAATTGCAGTGAGCTTGTAGAGCAATTTTTTCCGGCTAGTTGATTGGTTTTAAAAAAAGCTTTTTTATAGCTTTTTTATGGATTAAAATAAAAAAATATCACGCAAACACTCGAGCTTTTTAAAACAAACGTAGAAAATATTGTTGAAAAATTACAGGATAGTACTTATATGGTAGCAGTTAAAAACGCAATGAAAAAGTACAATTAATATTTCTAGTTTCTTATTGATCATTCCCTATAAACCTCTATTCTAAATAAATTACACTTGCACATTCTTTCCAATTATATTGCTTTGAAATTTTTTTTATTTCGATATATATGAGTATATCGGATGCGTGCGATTCTTCCAATTGCATGAAACAAACAAAAAAAAAACAAGCAGTAAAAAGGCAGCCCTTCAATTCGGGGGTTCCCCGCAGTTTCTTCACGGCCCTGAGCTTGCGCTCACGCGCGCTGCACATAATACAGCAGCAGCAGCAGGGCGATCACGGCAGCAACTCGAGGAGAACGAGCGAGAGAGACGGACGGTAGCCGCACGGCGCTGACTCCGGCAGTGTTTATTCGCGCCCGCTGTCTCTTTCTTTCTCTTGCTCTCTCCTCCCCCCCCTCCACCCGCGACGTTCGACAACAACCTAACCTCTCCCGCGCGCCCTCTTCCTGCGCCTCTCCGCGAAACGTTTTCTCCTCTCTTCAACCGTATAACCCACACACACACACTGTACAGTTCACTTCTTTCCCTCTCTCTCTTTCAGAATACTGCACTAGGTACGCGTATAATACGTACTGAACGCACACTGCACTTGCGATGGCAGCTACAGCAGCAGCAGCAGCGCCGCAGCTGTCTGTCCCTCTCTTTCTACTTGAGTGAGTGTGCGGTCGGTCTGTCTCGTGTGCGCGCGCGCGAGTGTGTGTATGTGTGATACTCGCCGAGTTTTCGAGTGCTGCTGCTGCTGGAAAGCCTAACCAAGCGCCTACTCTCCGTAGTAATAATCCTTGCCGCCCCGGATTTTTCCCCGCTCACGTAGTAAATAAACGCGCACAGTGCGATTCGGTCGCGTGTTACCGAAGCATACATATATCTACATAGGTAGTCTTGTATTCCGTCGAGCGCTGCAGCATCGGAACTTTCTGCAAAGCTACTGCAAGTCGTACGTCGCGAGCGGGAGTGCAAGCAGTGGTGGAGCAATAAAATAAAAACGCGAGAAGAAGAAGAAGAAGCCTCCGTTCGATCTTCAGGCGCACCGGACTAACGGCGAGCCAGGATTCGCGGGAGGTTAGAGTGGCCCGAAGAGCGAAGAGAGAGTGAGCGAGCGGTAAAAAAAGGGAAGCAACGAGCCCAGCCACGGGAAAGAAGGAAGAATGCCGGCGACGCCAGTGCGACGGTTGACAATCGGCGGCTGTCGCGGCGGCGAATCGCTGACCGCCTCGAGTCGCGCGTCCCTCGACTCCTGAGGGTTCGCTCATTTTTTTTCGACCTGCTATAACTTACTGTACAGCTGAAGGAAAGCGCTCGTCGAATCTACTCCTGCTGCAGTGTTGTGCGCGCCGCGAGGACATCGTCCGCAGTTTATCTACTATAGCACCTTTCTCTCGAGACGAATATAGTTACAGTGGCCGCGCGCGCGTCGCTTTTTTCGCGTCGGCCGCCGCGAGAGAGAGAGATTGGCCAGCCTTCGAGGTTAGGTCGCCGGTGGTGCGTCCATAACCTACACGCTTAAATTCGCGGGTGGAGAGTTTTTTTTTCGCGACGCGGGTTTTCCGGATACAAAGTGAGTTTTTTTCCGTCTGACGGAGCTTCTACTACGTTATATCAGTGATTTGTGGCAAGAGACGAGGAAGGAAATTTCATCTCGAAGAAGACGAGGATGAGCTCGTCCCTGGCGAGACAATGAAGGCGAATGGCACGAACAATGGTGATTGTTTTTTTTTATGGTTTTGTGCATTTATTTAGAGGTTCCGGAGTGTACGGATTTTGCTGGCTTGTGTGTTCCCGTTGGGCTGTTTTGTTGTGATTTTTGTGAAGGCTGGATCAGCTGTGTTTGTTGTCAGCTCTGTAACGTCTTGAATATCGTATTTTTTCTTGGATTTCTGACAATTTTGACGAATATTTGATCTATTTGATCGACTTGAGACGGGTTTATTTAATTTGCATTCCACTTGCAAAACGTTTCGTGTTTAATGGGTTTGTTTACTTTTTGATTTCTCTCCAAAGCTACATAAAAAGTTGCAAAAAGTTATAAAAGTGATATTGCTTGTATCTAGTGATGATCATTTGTCAATACTTTCTTCACGAGTGTACCTATTTTTGCTCGTATGTAAATAGTTTATGGCGAATGACTTTTTATATCAAATATTAATACTAAAGATAATAATTTCAAAATAATTTGTTTACACTTGAACATTTTCAATCACCGATAGCGTTAAAAAATATTTTGCTACATTAAACTCATTTTATAGATCAATGTAAATATATTTGTATTCTAGAAGCTTAATGACAAGTACGATATGGTTTTATTATTAACAACTCAAGTAGTAGTTTATGACAGAAGAAAATCGATATTCAGATATACACTAAATCAAATGTACATTTTTGAATTCTTGCTGAATGCATACCGAAACTTTTGTATATAGCCATTCTAACCTATACATATGTTTACTACGCAGGCTGTAGCCGTTTGAACACGCCATTGGCAGCCACAACCACGCTGGAGGACCCAGGAACTCCGGCCTCGTGGAAGGGGCCACCACCAGGCTCAGAGGCCTCACCTTTTACTTCAAACTCTGTCAACCAAGGTGGAGGTCCAAATTCAGGCCCGTACAATAGTACGGGTGGCCCGCCGAGCAATTCTGGTGGCTTCCAAGGTCCAAGCCCATTCCCTGGTGGTGCTGGCAGTCCTGCTGGAGCCCCATCTTACCAGGGTCCACCACCAGGATCTGCTACACCTCAGTACACTGCTTCTCCAGCGCCAAGTGGCTCTTCCACACCTGGACCAGGTCCACAGCCTAATGCTGGTGGCTTCCCACCTCTGCCAAATAACTCTGGGCCTCCATACAATGGTGCATATAGATTTATTTTTGCAAAAAGGGCAGTTTTGTGAATAAATTTGAATGTGGAAATGGATAAAAAAAATGTTTGATATTTCAAAACTGTATAAACTTACAAATAGTTAGCACTAAAATATAGAAAAGATTAAATTACGTTCAAATATAATAATGCCATTCCGAGCATTGGAAAGATGAACATTGTAATGGAATTACACGCCAAATCGCATTGTTAACATCTTGTCGATATGACTTAATTTAATTTAGTGCATTCGTTATAATTTTTGTATACTTGGTTCAAGTAGAATATTGTTTATATTCAATATATTCAATTTAATAAGTTAGATTAAAGAATGAATAAAATTAGTTAATTAATAATTACGAAACTACTGCTTGAAACTTAACAAAAATGTTTTATTCAATAATTTCAACTAAAAAAATTGTTAAACGGTTTCTTTAACTTCTAAAATATTCACTATTTCTATCTAGAATCGCTTTTTCATCTCCATTTCTTTTTGCAGTAAATCAAGTAAATTAATACAATCTATTCTTGTTGTTTTAGGCCCAAGTCCGTTTGGATCGCCCTCAGGAGGGCCTGGCCAATTTGTCGGCAGGCCTGGTTCTTCCGGGCCGCCATTCGTACCGCCTGGCGGAGGTAATCCACACTTCCCCTCGCCAGGGCAACCCTTCGGCGGTCCACAGTACGGCATGCCGCCTGGTAGCCCCTATGGTCCTGGCCCTGGTGGTCATCCCATGGCTGGACCCATGGGTCCTGGACATCCTGCAATGATGGGTCCTGGAGGGCCGGTCGACAGAATGGATCAAGGGTAAGTTAATAAAAATATATCGATAAAGAAAAGTAACTATAAGTAATAATAAGTACTCTCTTCAGAAAGTTTAGTGATCATTGAGACATTTGAAGTCCTTCCCGGAAAACGAACCCAATGTAATATTTTCCCCAAGAAGATTTCAATAAAATTCCGAGTACTACTTAATAAGCCTGTATTCCGTCATCGCACAGCTAGATTAATTAGGTTTTGTCAGGGTTACATGGAAGAGAAAAATGAAGGATGGGGCGACAAAGGTGGAAGACAGAGCAGGAGAAAATGAGCTCTTTGAAGTTTTGTTCTCCTTTTTTTCTTCTCTTGCTCGCTCTCTCGCTCGTTCTCCTGCTCGCGGATTGACCCCTTCGCCTCGCTGGCTGCTCTCTCGCGGCGTGGAAAAAATCGTTAGCCCACTCGTGTCCGCGGCGCGACTCCCATCTCGCCCTCTCTTCTATCGACATTTTCCCCAGGTGACGATGCGCTCTCTCACGCGAGCTCTCGCCTCATGCAGTACTACCTATACCTAACCTGTCGATTCTCATTGGATTGCTGAATTTTTATGTTGATATTATTGCCTTAAATCCTTTTTTTTATTCCATATTTAATTTTAGTTTTGTCTTTATTATTAAAGTTTAACACACTTTGTGAATTTTCTAAATGTAAAATTAATCATTTTTTTATAACATTATTTTACAATCTAATTTTTCACGCAATACAAAATAACTTCCATAAATATGAAGTTTTACCCTTTACGTTTCTATCGAGTTCCTATAATATAAGCAAATATATTTAGTTTTTAAAATATTTTAGCCTGTGCAAAATTCACCAGATTTTTATCATTCATAATTTTAATTAATGACAAGGAAATGTAAAGTTGTATAAATTATTCAACAATTACTTCTTGACCTGAAAAACAAGAGTCTAAAAGCAGGATTTGAACATGCGTCCTTTGATTGAGTAACTTTGAATTTTTATTCTCGAGCTTGCTGATCGATTTGAAATTTGCATGTATATAAATACAAATTACGACTGAATTCGAAGGTAATTACTAAAAACAAAAAAAATAATGTAAACTTGTTTTTAAAGCATTCAGTCAGTGTCAATAATTTTTCAAAATATATTTTAAATATTTTTTAAAAATACTGTTAAATCTTGAAAAATTATTTTGAAGTACTAATCGGCCTTAAAGTATTTTCCAAATTACTTGCACTTTGATCTTTCCACAATTCATCTAATTACGCAATAATACGTAAAATCACGTGCAGAAATTTCAGTTCGGGTTGTACAGAGGGGGGTGTCACATACTTTTGCCGTGAATTGTACGCGCCTCACCTCTCCCCCTCCCTCCTTCCCTATCTCTCATTCTGTCTCTCTCGCTCGTTTCTCCCTAAACCCTCCTAGCCACCCCGTGTTCCGAGGGAAGGGGGCAGGGAGGGGGGTCGGGGGGAGGGGGGATAACGCGCGCGCGCGGAATCGGGGAAGAAGAGTGCGATGGTTCTCATGTTTTTCGAGTATTAATTCTTGAACTTGCTGCAACTACGTTATTTTAACGAATTATTTAGGCGCTGATTACGATGTCATCACCCCGTTGTGTTATCCCTTATTAACCAGTTTTGATTCTATTTTTTTTTTGTTATGTTGGTAATGTTGTTCCAAGACATGAGTTCGATGCTTTTTTCTTATATTTATATTGAGAACGGGATAGCGTAAGACTTGTGCTCCAAACGTTGCTTGCATGCGGATAGTTTAGGCTCTTTTAGATCAACTAGAAACTTCAGATGCGATCGCGCATTCTTATTGTCATTAAATACAAAATGTTTGTATTTTAACTGAATTAAATTTCAAGTTACACTATTGCGTGCCTTAAAAATGTTAATATAAAAACATAACCTAACTATTTTAGTTAAAATGTTGTTTTTCCCACACCTGCACCAAAAGTACCACATTTCACCCCGGGCGCCTGAAGAGAAATGCGCATTTTTAGTGCTGGTGTAAGAAAAAATAGCATATGCACCACGGAAGAAAAATTGGACAGTCTATATCTTGCGTTTGCCACTCGAGCTGAAGGCCAAATTTAAACGAGATGTATACTGCCCTAGTTTTTTCCTCCCTAGGTTAAAAATATACTATTATAGCACGGTGTTAAGCGCACGTGCTACGCGCGGACGCTTATACACGTCGTACCGTAACGTACGACTTATGCCACTAGTATCGTAATATACCAATGAATTCCTTAGCAGTTCTTAGCCAATGACACTATTTCGAACTGGCCAGTCACTATAATTACTGGCTAGTCACTATTCTGCTGAGCAGTTTCACTGCTCAATTTTCTACCAGGGAATTGATATTTCATTTTACTGCCGCACATTTGCTGACATAAAGAGGATATTATTGATTAGTTCTACAAAATCAATAAATCCAGGGAAAACGATAAGTTCTTTGAAAATTCAGTCAGTCATCATATGGTGTTCGAGAAACATGAAACTCTTATGAGGAAATATTAGTTAAAAAGTTTCTTTATATATACTAACATTTTTTATAATATTTTAAATGATTTATATATTTTCTATCAGCAGAATGAAATACATAATAAACAATATTACAAATTGAAATGAAATGTCTACAATTAATGCGAAATAAATTATCCAACAGTTTTAGAATCATGTATGCTGTTTTAGGAAATGATATGTGCTACGCAAAAGACGATAACTATGCTAAAATTGCTAAGTGTTCAAAGTTTATACAGTGTTTTTTATTGTCAGTATGCTCTATTCACGTTGTTGTATATATTTTAATGTACGGAGTTCCACCTAATGCAAAACTGTCAATCATTATTCAAATCGCAATACCATTATCTAATATGTTTATTTTGGTATTTGATACTTTTTATCAATATCATGGTAAAAAATTGAATGAGGAGTTAAAAGAAGTTCGAACATATATCGAAAGATTTGGTGCATATATTGGTTTTCAAAGTATTAGTTTATACTTTATGTTTTATCAAATTGTTGGGTTGATCAAAGTATTGCTTCACTTTGTAAATTACTTTTTGTGCAAATTTACAATACATAGCTTTGTTCCCGACTTTTTTGAACTCTGGTTTTTTGTACAACCTATTACGTCAATAATGATATTTTCATATTTATGCACATTATTGGTGTGTTACAATTATTATAAATCGTTAAACCAACTATGTTCAAAAATACACAGAGTTGATATTTCCCAACTAATTCAATTTGATACTATTAGCTCAGTTGGAAAAGCACATTTGAAGCTTTCCAAGATAGTGAAAAAAATTACTTCTAATCAAAGTTATTTAATAAAATATTATGTTGTGCTATCTTTGATTCGCGGGCTTTATATTGAATATTTAATAATAAAAAATAGCAACACTAATGGAGGCCTTTCAGTGTCCGAATACTTCAGTATATTTGACATATTTTTTAACGGTATAATTACTATTTTATGTATTACCAATGTTTATGAAGCAGTCAATCGAGAAGTAAAAGAATTAGTTTTTACAAACATTAATTTTTTTCATAATGTTTTAACTTATTGTTTTATTTGTTCATGTATTTGTAGAAACTAAGAACTAAAGAAATCATCAAAGAGATTATTATGTCAAACCAACGTCTGTATTCACATTTGTCAATACAATTTATCGTATCATATTTATTTCGACAAAATTCTGAATTTGATACGGATTTAATGATACCAATAAACAATAAAATATTCATTTGGGTAAGCACATTCTATATTTTTAAAATAGTAATTTCGAAACTGCGAAGAATATCAATAATATTATGTTTCAGTATATGAGTACTTGCCTCACGTACACGTCGATCATTGTTCAAACAACGAAGTGAACGAATGGCGAAATTCTCGATTAATTATGAAAAGGAATATTAATAACTATCGCTTACGTTGATTAAAGCTGACATTCTATAAGTATGCATATCGTATGTTTAAGTTTAGTTTTCTTTATTGGCATCAAGTATGGCCCTATGCACATGCACATACCTTGCACATCTCGCTCCCCAGCGCCACCTTACAACAAAGTTCATATTCAGAACTCCGATCCTTGCTTTACTGCGAATTTGATATGCTTTTAAAATAACTGCGAAATAAACGCAAATAATTGTACATCCAAGTTGTTAATCTTAACTAATAAAGTTTTAATATTATAAATTATGAAAAAAAAGTAATGAATTATTCCATCAATCAATAACCAGTCCAGCATCGATCGACAATAAAGCTAGCAGCCAACTAGAAAGTACGAATAATTTAGTAGAAAATTTTTATTAAATTAAATGCACAAACGGCGAAGTTTGAGAACCACGTGATTCCCCTCTAGCCGCCCGCACTTCCCCTCCTGGTCCCTCGGTCCCGCACAGCGAGGTGGAGGTATCCTTCTTGGTGAAGAAGTGCGCCAAAGGAGGAGGAGGAGGAGGAGGCGGTTTTGAAGGAAGGGGGGGAGAGATGATAGCGAGAGAGGTAGGGAGAAAGTAGGGGTGTTCGAAGGATGCGAGAAAGAGAATGAGAGGATCCACACATCGGCTGGTCAGCATAGGCACCTTCGTTTACACTTTTGCGTTTGCACACACGGAGTACGAGCAGCGCCAGCGCTGCAAGAGCGCCGGTAGCCTCCACTCTGTACACACAGCCGCGCATGCGATCTGTAGTGGACGACGGTTGTGCAGCCGTTTTGACTCGCGAGTCGCAGCTCTATTCTGCGACGACGCGGATGCGCTCGGGATGGACTCACTTCTGTTGTCTGCACGCCGACTCACCCTACTCGATGACGAAAATGACGACACGCTCCGAGAGATTGCGGAAATTTCTTATTGGTCCGATCAATAATTTTTTTTCTTTGTCCAAACGATGTTGTCTGAACGCAACGAACGTCTTTCGTTATACGACGTTATCATTGAAACTTTGTTGCTATATTATTATATTGTTATATTTGTTGTATATAATACAACTTTAAAATTTTCCACAAATCTCGCAGAACAAAGATTGTTATAATTTGAACATTTTTGTATTTAATGTTATGATAAATATTAAATAGCAATATTTTAATTGTCTTGTCAGTCAACGGCTTCTCGTATTGCGATAACAAGTCTATTAGATTGAATTTATTCTAAACCCGCCAATAGTCATGTTTATAAACTTTTATAGACACGTGCGAATTTATTCTAACAGTAGGCCATGATACGAGGGGGCGCAAAAGTAACGTCTTCAAATGCGACATGCCCTTCGTGCACGCTTTGCGACTGTATACGCGATACGCATGTAGTTATATACGCGAGAGAAAGAAAGAGAGTTATATACGAGTGGGTTAGGTTACGCGGGGGTGGGGACAGAAGCAGTCGGTGGCGGTGGCAGCCAATGAAGCGATCACGTAGGAACGTTCCGAACGTATCCGTATGCGTACCCTCGCGGTGTGTGCCTGTACACGCGATACCGCTGACACTTTTTCCACCGCCAACAACGAACGACCCCACCTCCTTACGCTCTCTACTTTCGTTCTGTCGCGTGTCCGATGGCTCTTGTCGAAACCCACCATTGGCTCTGCTGCCCTATTTATTTCTGACTGTTACTGTCATAATACACTTCTTGGTTATCCGGGTTATTGGGATACTTGCTTAGAATATCTATTGACACCGATAATTTCTCTCATATTATGGCTGTATTTTTTATTATTGATTTTTTCAAAACAATAATAGCTTTTGATTAATTAACTAAAACGTTGAATCCAGTACATGTATTTTATAATTATTGGGAGTTTATAATTGCAATGCGACACCAACGATCACCAAGTGAACTACAGAAATGACCGCTAGTAGTATACATTTTACATAAAAACTCCCATATTTTTAGTAAAATTTATTGCACGATTTCTCTCCGCAAAGCTGTCTGTAAATGTAATAAGTAATGAAAAGTTGTTAAAATTTTCGATTGCTGTCCATTTATCAGGCTTAATTGACAAGCAAATCAATTATTACAATTTTCAGGGATACTTATTATACAGAATAAATTTTCTTCTTTTCAATTTGCACGCCTTTGCAATTTGCAAGCGATTTTCTCTGAAATAATAATATATTGTAATTACAGCTAAAGTTATTACATTAATAAAGAAAACGCATGGCGCCATGTTGCAACGATTTTATTCTAACGCTCTAATTGGCTGTTTTTGCGCGCGATCTCTACGTATCTATGAATTTTAACCTCAAAAAGTGTACTTCTTGAATTATACAATATTTTATTCTTCATGTCAAAACTTACCATTTTTATTTTACGATTCTCCGATTATCGTTTATATTTGCATATGTTTCTGAAATATCAATTTTTGAAGTCACTTGTTTTGTTTATATATTTTATATAGAAGTGTAATTATTTTAGAAACAATTATATATTTAACTAAATCTTATGCAAGAATTATTATTTAAATGTTCTCTTTATTCATCTTCTGAACAAAAATCTTGCAGCATTGTTATACTAGTCCATGAGACCTCGGAGTTCCAAGAAAAGAGGGATAGTATTGATTTTTACCGATATTTAGCTACGGAATTATCCCCCTCGTTGGCTTTTTTTCTTGTTTCATTATTTCAATGGTTCAAGCGCAAAATTTTTTTCTTCATAAATCTTAATGACGTTGGTACATGCATTGATGCATGATAATTTGTTCTTAATATGGAAAAAACCCTTTTTATTTTATGTTTGAATAAAATAACTAAATGATGGTTAAAATACTTTAAGAATTAGATCTCTATAATTTGCATCACAGAGTAATTTTAATTATCCCCAAAATTGACTTAAGGCTTTTATTAAATCAAATTGACATAAGGACATAAAACTGTAAAGCATTCAACATTATAGTTAGTGATGCTTAGAAAAAAGACGTTCCAGTGATCATGTCATTGGTGGGCATTTTTGAAGTCAAAAATGCACGTAGAAATACAGGAATAAAGCCACGACAGTGGCAGAAGGAATGTCGTCTGCATTTATACCGCTCCTCTCGCAAGGGATGGGGATCTCTAATTTATAGTAGCAAGACTAGCTAACCGTGTGCAGTACCGCCACCAAGGCTTGCCTTATACTAAAATTCAAAAGTTCTTACCCGCGAAAGTTTACGATGCCGTCTAGCCGGCGCGACGCGTTTTACCTCGCCTCGTCTTCTCTCTTTCCCTCCATCTATTCGTTCACCTTACCATTTCAGCTAGTTTACCTCGTTGTCGTTCCTTTTCTCCTTTGGCAATTTAACGTGGTTTCTTCCGAAATAGAAATTTTTCGTTTGCTCTTCTGGTACGCGCCAGGCTTTTTTGCTGCGATTTTCCGTTACGCTTTCTCATTTTTATCTACGCGCACCGAAGGTTTTATTTTAAGCTCGCCTTTTTGTTTTATGGTGTCTGCGCGTTATACGCTTTTTCATATTCGCTGTCCGTTATTCGTATATTCGTATGCAGGCGCATTTTATGTTTCATGTTTTTTGCCTTAACTTATATTTTTACAGCGAATGTTCAGATTTGAAATAACACGTTCTCGTTAAAATTCTGCAAGCATTTTGCAATCAAACATTAATTTATATATTATTGGTAGACCGGCATATTTCATAAAATGGACTAAGATAAATGCATGTTCAATATTCATAATTCGAAAAATAATATTTAAACTGTTGCAGATTGTTTTTTTTTTACTTAAAAATGTTTCTAATACAATAAATATTTACGTTTAATATTTATCACGCAACAAGTTGAAGGAATGTCTTAGATGTCTAGCTTACAAAATCGCACGCCCTATATTATAATAATTGAAATAATTTTTACTTATCGTCTGATTTGTTGTTTGTTATGCCTTACGTACACGTGAATTCCTAACCTCAAAGAGTATGCTCGCACACATTTTGAGGTATACAAAAAATGTTTAATGTTACTCAATATAAATGTGTTTTCGAAAATCGCATGAACTTGTATTGGATGTTTTCTTTTTTGACACTATGAGCACCATTGTAGTCGCTACTATAATATTAATGAAAGAGATGTACTATTTTAACTGTATTTTTACAAAATCAAGAATAGATAAATTGAATACTTGAATTTTTAGCAATTTCGTTTGCTATAGGTATACCAGTTGACGACCAGTTGACCAATGGGAAGCAGCTAGTCGCTATCTTCCGGGGGAAGAAGAATCGTCGACTTCTTGAGTCAGGGTCGTCACTAATATGCGGCCCTTCGCTCGCGGTTTATTGCTGTAGCTGGAAATCTCCTTGTTTTTCCGCCTCTCTCTTTCTTTCACTCACTCACTCTGTATCCCTCCTGCGAAGAACGATAATGCTGCCGTTAAACAGATATTAAAGTATGCTCTGCATAGAGCCAAAAAAAGGAAAATTTAACGTCGTAGTGGTGGCAGTAAAATGAGTTATGCATGATTTTTTTGTGCTTTTCATCGCGTCCTTCCCTTCACTTTTACGGGCCAGCCGTGATAAATTTTCAATTTCTCTCTAGCAAAGGACCCTGCTTGGCAGTTGCACTGCTTGGCGGTCTTGAGCTTTTACGCGACTGTCGATTCCTTGTTATTTCAAAGATGTTCAGAAGACGATGATAAAAATGTGGTGTGCGTATTTTACAGATCTGATGGTTTTGAGGAGTCTAAAGTATTTTATCATTTCTTTTATGATTAAGTTATTGTGTATTGGACATTACATTATATTATCGCAAAGTATAATCGATGTAATATAGTTGTATCTCCGAGAAAACTCTAATTGATCAAAACAGATATATTACCACAATTTTTTTGTGCCATCGTTGGTAGAACTTTTTACGGTAACACTGTATTGTCTCTCATAACTTGGCACGTACTTCCAATAATTTTGGTGCATCGCCTTAACAGCAATCCCTGCATAACGATCGCCATTTAGAGGCGTTAAACCAGGACTGGAAGTAGGTACTTAGCCGAATGAGCCCAGTCGCTGCTTAACTAGACTGGGGGATATCGACCACCGTAAACAGTTTATATTAGGACTGCTCTTAAAGACTTTCTGTTAAGCTTCCTCTGTTCCATTTAATGTCGAGTTTTTCGAGCTGTTGCCCTATTTTAATGAACAGTTGCCACCTATCGTTCGGTGTGTATACACTGAATAACTTAAATAACTTTTTTCTCAGTATTTCAAGCCTTATTATGTATAACTTGGGAGTTTAATTTACTTATAAAATGTTTTCCTTCCGCAAATTATTATTATTTGTCAATGTAACTGTTAAGTAATATGCAATTATCCATATACCTAACGAAATCACATATTTCTTAACGGTCAATGCACTGTTCGCCCAGTACTGCTGTCCATAGCTACTTTGGATGTAACTTTTTATTGAAGCGATAAAAATTTGAATTTATAATTTTAATGTGTTCCTTATTAGATCATTTCCTATGGAAAAAAAACTGGCGTAAGTCAAATCCAACAATTAAAAAAGTCATTTGCATAAATACACTCAGAGAAGGAGTATAGTAAATTTTCCTGTTTTTGCCCGCGAATTTTTACCAAACTGTTTGGTGATCTTGCACAGACTGAGAATTTAGTTATTTTTACAAGACAGTACAGTAACTTTTATTAATGTATTAAAAATCATTAAAAATGTTATTTAACAAATTACTCATTTCTTTTGCAAATTTTTGCTATATATTATATTTAAAATATTGGGCTCGAAATATGTTTAATAGAACATAAAAAGTAACCATACTGGACCACTCTCCCCTAAGTAAACTCTTTTTTCAGTGAGTATATGGAAGCATGATAAGTATCATTTTAAACTTGCAATCTTGTATGTCTGTAAATGGTTTGCTAAGTGATCTTTGCATACGAGCAATTTGGCTGGGTATACGTGATGTGATCGATAACCGCATCAAACGCGATCGTGACGACGATCGCGATCCAATCGCGGAATGTCGTTTCAATTGTCGGATAAGTCCCTAAGATTTCCAGAGTGAGAATCGATGCAGGTAACCCGGGGCCTTCGGTGCACAGTACATTCGTTTTATTGAGTATTAAGGCGATCAAACACGTGCGTCCGGATTCAAAGCGTCAAGTATTGAAAAACGCATCTAGAATGTTTTGCTTTTATTTTACTACGAGACGTTGGGTGATTATATCGTTTCCTTAAAGTTGTACACGTACATATTATTTTTCTGGTTAAATGAAGAATCATTATGTCATTCTGCTCGACATTCTTTATATAAAAAGGTTCATATTATTTTTGAATAGAAAAATATTACAACTACAACTGCGTATATAAAAATAATTTCAAATACAATACATGAAGCTTTTGTTACGCTACTGTTGTTGATTATACAATAATACGTTTGAAAAATCCGCTCAAGAGGAATAGGACGATATCGGAGACCGTTAAAATTTCCAGAGGCGAGAATTAATTTTGCGATCTAGTTTTCACTCGGCCGTGTACCCCTCTCTTTTCGACGAGTCAGTCGATTTGAAGTGTGCATGTGCAGTGTGCGCGCTTTAGGCTCCTTTGTGCAGGAGCCCCCCGCGCACATGTGCGCATATATAGAAATCGAATGAGTCACTCGCAATTCTTCGTACAATCGCACATCTGGTCAGTCTCTTGGACCGTCGACATCGACGAATTCAAGTTGCTAGTATAGCTGCCTGCAACGCGTGTATATTTCCTTTTATAGTCCAAAGCTCAGCAATGAAATCCCAACGATTGTTAATAATAAACTGGTACTTAAAATCTCTCACCGTGTTGTTATTACAGTAAAATAAACATTTTCGAGCTACGATCCATGCAATCTTATACACTGTGCATACACGTCCGCGAGCGCTAAAACATGTAATTTTTATCAATAAACCGCGAAGAAAATCGCCGTAATAAATTCGAACCCTTATAGCTTAATAAGCAAGATTACACGCGGATAAACGCCATCACGTTCCTTGATACACCGATCGCCGCAGCGTTAAACCTTTCATTTGCAGTTGGCGCGCTCTTTCGCCAACATCAGAGGGCAATAGCAACAACAATCACTATAATCACGCGCACACCCCCACTTTTGCGCCGGCAAGGAACGGAGAAAAAGAAGGCTCGAAAAACCGCCGCTGGTAAACGTGCACTCTCTCTCGAGATAGAAAGAGAACCGCGGCTCTCTTTGGCTTTCAGCCCTGTTTACCGTAGAAAATTAGAGAGAAGACATTCGCGGCATGCGCGCAATGTCTCCGAGTCTCGCTCACACGTGTGTGTGTGTGTGAACGGTCTGTTATTAACCCAACGCGTAAATCAAAAGTACCGCGCGCGCGTGCTAGGGATGACCGGTTCGCGAGCAAGCGAGCTTTTCCATCTTCGCTCATTTTCGCACGCCGCTGCTGAATCGTCGTCGGTGTACCGTAAGGGCCCCTTTTCAGGCTTCATTGTGGTGGTGCTGAGCTATTAAACGCCTTCGCGTGACTTTTTTTTCTCTTTCAAGCGAAATGGTCGTACGTATGAATGGAGTTGAAGTTTAGAGTTGTCGTAATTCACTCGTTTGCTCATTATATTTCGATGATGGATTTCCATTCATCGTCATCCATAGCGGTGTGATATATTTGGAAAAGTAATCGTCTCTAAAGTTTTATTATCTTCCCGAGGAAAGTTTTATGGATCAGGTGTCTCTAAGATTACAGTATTAGGTGTGGCATTTACTGATGGCTGCTGTAAAAGAAAATATTAACATCTGCCCACATTTTGACAATAATGACAGTAATAATATTTTTCAAAAATCGAGAGATGAATCGAGGCAAGGTAAAAAGTTGAATCTTTGAAAATCACACGAGCGTCGAGGCAAAAACGGTCGAGCGACGAATTTAAGCACGAGAAGCGCGCTTAACTTTCCTCCTCCTCTATATATCCATACAGCTTCACGCGTTCAAGCCGTCGAAAAAAGCGTAATAGAGAAGTAGGCGGCCGAAAAGAGGCAAAAAGCCTGCAGGCGATTCAGCTTTTTATTGGCAGTCGGCCAACCGAGCGCGAGATTATATGTACACGCGGACAGGTGCGCTCACTTGCGCGTCAAGTGCATCGTCGCGTTCGGAGAATAAGCGGGCAATTAGCGCACACGACCGGATACGAATGGTCATCGTCGCAGAGCTATTTTAATTTTCGTCATTTTTCTCAAGCTCTCGCCGAGTCCTGATTTGCTCGTGAGCAGGAGAAAAAGCTGCGAACGCGGAATCGAGCTGAGTCGTTATTTGAAATCCGCTACCTTGCAGAAGTTTATCCTGTGGGAAAATGCTACTTTATTCTACTGCATAAATCCTGCGATTATTCTGAAAATGTATCTACGTTGGTACCGTGACTTCTTCCATCGAGCTTTTCTCGTCTTGAAAATGTTTAAGTCTAGTCAACCCGCGCAAGCAACAATATGGCAAAGAAGAACAACTCGGTCGGTAAGGTGTTCCACATTCCTCATCGCGAAAATAGGCAACCGTCATCTTGAACGCATCAAACTTCCTCTCTGCGACAACCCCTCGATTTCCGCACCGCATCAATCTTTCCAGTCATCGATCGATCTTGCAGTAAAAAGTCTCGAGGAAAACTCGCGACAAGGAGGGTTGGATCTGCCGAGAGCACACGCGCACGTGGGTCTCGGAGCGTGCGGGTGCGGTGGCAAGCATATTACCAACTCGCGATAAAACGACGCCGGTCAAACAGCGCCGGGAGTATAGTTGTTGTAAACTCGCGCAGTAACTTTGGAATCTCGGTTGGGGGGCGCGCGCACGTCCTCCCGAGATCTGAAGACAAAGCGAGAGAGTGAGATGGAGAGAACGAAGAAGAAGAAACTGGAGAAGAACACGTGGCCGTAGCGCGAGACGAGAATGAGACGTGAGGCTATTAGCGCAGGTCATGGCGTTATTAAAGACAATGAAGCAAACTTTATACGGCCGGGGCTACGGGACCAATTACTTGGCAATTAGTCGGAGCGCGCAGAGAGAGCGAGAGAGAGAGCCGGAGAGCAGCAACAAGTGAGCATCGAGCACAGCCGGTCGGCGGCTGCTCCTCTTGCTTCCACCCAATGCAGCGTCGTGGCACCTCCGCTGCTCTCCTTTCCTCGGCGTACTCGCGGTCGCGCGCAGCCTGTGCAACAGCCCAGCTTGGACTCGGCCACTGAGAAGCGCAACTCCCTCTGTGGACCTGACTGACGGCGGCTGCAGCCCCTTCTGGCGCGCCGCGATCGTCTTTTCTGGGCTTCGCGGTATCTACTGCAGACGTCTTTCAGGATATCATCGGGTTTGCGTACATGTACGCTAGGGGGCGTTGATCGATTCAATGAGAAAGAATTATAATAAGCGTTTCTTGGATACTTTGTCGTGAATTTTGGTTTGTAAGTATCGAAATACAATTAAACTTCTTAAAAGACAAAAGTAGCATATAGAAAAAAAATCGTTATATCGAGCGACAGAGTCGAGATACGAACTTGGCGAGACCATCAGTGTCAGTGGCCTACATACGTCGTCGTTATATGGGAGTTAAAAAGCGTCCGGATATAAGTGAGAAAATCAGTCGACGCGAAAACTTGCTCGATTCGCGCGCCAAATCCGCGGGTTCAGCCAAGGGCGAGGAAAACGCCGCAGAGTACATGGAGCAGCAAGCCACCATAAATTTCAGGATTCTTGGCAAGGGAGCATCAACGCCTGGACCATACATATATACATATATATCTGCGGTAGCAGCTACTCGCCAGCCAGTAGAGCATACGTGTATATACACATTACACATATAGTGTCCGTCGTCGTGATCTCTGACCGGTGCATGCGCGCGTTCAGGTGCGCCAACGTACAAGCAGTGAATACACACAGGCGGGGGGTAGCGCGCGCGGGACGGTACACTCCGCGACAAGAGTGCCCTCTACCTCTCCCTCTGCTGCTGGCCACCCCTTTCACCGGCTCTCCCGTCTTTCGTCTTGCCCGCGCTTGGCTTTTTTTTCTATTCGGCCCCTTCAGCAGCGCTGCTGCAGCGATGTGCGTCGCCTACTTTCTGCCGCTTTTTTCGTCTTCCCATTTCGCCTCTACTCTTGAGCTTCGTTTTATGCGCGCGAGAGCTTTGTATAGTCGAGCGCGCGCGCGCGCGAAACGTGTGTGCTCCGCTGCTGCAGTAGCGCCTTTTTTCATTGGACTTTTCCCCTGCTTTTTCATTCTGCTACGGATTGAAACTGGTTTTTTATTCGCGCGTATATACTGCGTTGTTGTGTGCATGACGAAATAAGGCGCGTAAAAATTAATCAAGTGCGTGCTTAATTAACCCTCCGCTTTATTGCAGAATCTGTAAAGTCGTCTCTGTGAGTCATAACATATAAGTTGAGCCGGGTGTATATATCGCACGAAGCACTAAACGCTAAGAGAGGGCTGCACGGATTGCGGGTGAATGATCGAAATGTAACCAAAATCTAGATTCCGGTAATTAGCCGTATCCCGGTGTGTAAAGCTCGAACGCAAGCTCTGTATGGTAAACTTTTTTTCGAGATCTCGCCACTACTTTTGAGTGGCCCTGTACGCTCGAGCACAGCACCCCCAGGGCCGGGAGAGACGAGGTGGGGAGGAAGAGAGAGAGGGGGGGGACTGCGGGGTCGTCGTGCAGGGTGAGGGGGTGGCTCACGGCAGAGGGTCGCCCCACTGAATGTGTGTATGTGTATGCGCGGGCGCGAGGGAGAGAGGGGGTGGTATAGGAGCTCCGCGCCGGTGTATAGAGCGGAGGATGGAGCTGCGGCGGGCGTTTTTCAAATAATTACATCGGGCTGCGGCAGTGGTGGTGGGTTCCCATGGCAACCGCAGTACCTTCAGTCTCTCTCCTACGAACCGGCGGCGCAACCGAGCGGCGCAGCCTCCATCTCGCTCTCTCTCTCTTCCGTGTCTCTTCTCTACTCGCTCTTTCTCTGTCTCCTTTTTCTGTCTGTCGTCTTTTTTATGCGCTCGACGACTTTTTTTCTACCTCTTCTGCGCTGGCGTTACTTATTTTCAGCGGCAACTAGCTTCTACAGCTATATAGGCTTCTATAGCCTCTATACGCTGCTATAACTCAATTAATCGCTGGTCGTTTCAAGTGGTTCGGAACTATGCTATGTTATTGCTCCAAAAGCTGTGAATCTGTAGGCTAGATCAATATTTAAAAGTTAAATTTTGTAGTTCCCTGCTGCGTAGCTGTTGATGTCAACAATTACACAGATATTCATTGAAACAAGAGAGCTTTGTATGAGTCACAATTGCACTTCACTTTTTATCGAAGCTTTTTCACAAGCTTTCAATGCTCTGGGAATCGGACAGAAGTTATGTCATTTTCGAAAAATTAAATTAGTTTTGTTGTTTTATATTTGGACAAACATCTGTTTTCATGAGTTTTACAAACATCAAAATAATTTATTTAAGCGTATACGTTGTACGGTAATATTGTACAATCGAAAACAACAGACAAGACTAAAATTAATATAATTGGTTATCCCTCTTTTCAGCAGACCCTATTTTAGCCTTTCGCTGCTCCTCGTCTTTCTCTGCTCATTCTCCCTCCATCTCATTTTCATTCACTTATCCTTTTTATGCTCATACACGCTCGTTTCTCTCTTTTCGCCATAGCCTCGTCTCTCTTGATCTCTCGTTGCATACAAGCGAGTGCGTCGAAAAACGTATACCCCACGCACACAAAAACGATTATCCCTGTCGCTTCCCTTTTTTTTTACCAGCAATGGCGCGGATGTGCAGAACGAAAGAGATGCTGAAAAAGGCAAATGCTTTGTTTCGAATGTGGCGGTAATTTAATGAGAGCCTTCACTGCTCCCACTAGACGAAATGCGGTGGTATTGCTTCTTCCTACTACATTGTACTAGTGATGTAACAATAGAGTATAAAGCGAAATTGCAATTCGTTGGGATTACTTGAAGATGCATGTACTAATGAAAAAAAAATGGTATAAATATAATAAATCGTGGTTTATGATGTAAGAACAATTTAATTTATATCATAAGTACAATTACTGTCGTTTTATAATTTCTTTGTGTATCATTACATATGACAAAGAATTTCTGATAAAATTTATCAGTATACGATAAGGAAATTAGGCCGTAACGATTATCACAACTGCGACGAAAAAGAATTTGCATCCTTCTTTTATCGGAAGAAGCCTTGTGCCTGTGATAATCGTTAGGAGATAATAACTATTATGTATGTGCATACCTAATATTCCTGGAGTATATTCCAAACATATTCGATTTTTTTGTTACGGGATCCTTAATTATAGACGACAATTTTTAATAGCTCGTATCGAAATTCTGAAGTCAAAATACGATATAAATCATGCCTTTTTTTTGTATATGACCATAAAAAACAACTCAAACCTTCATTCAATACAGCCAATTCGTGATGCGTCTAGTGTTTCAAAATCTTACGTCAGTCTCACATCTTTTCGGAAATCATTCAAAAGTATAGTAGTAGCAGTGTAGTTCAAGACCTCTCACAATCGATCAGTTCCCAGAGTGCAGTTCCGAACTCGGCGCAGCAGCACGCGACGGAACTCCGCTCATAACGGCGGCCGTCTCGCCCCCTACTCAGAAAAGTCGTTGATCCGCGGACGTAACGATCAGCCTTGCACGTACACGACGTGTACAGAGCAAACAAGACGAAGACGCTGAAGAAGAAGAAGAAGAAGCAGTTGGCCGCCGCCGCCTCCACAGGTGGTCGGGTCACGAACTGACCCCACTCCCAGCGTCTCTGTCTTGCGCGCGCAACGACGAGCCCCTTTGCGCTTGACCCGCGCGCGCCTTGAAAGCTCGCCACCGTTTCGATGCAAAGCTGCCGCCACAGCAAGAGCTAAGTCACTTCGCGGCATTCGCTGCGCGAGTACTGACGTCCGTTATTGTGTTGGCTTTCTGCTAGTCCTGATTTCAGCTAGTTTTAGAAAGGGGGTTATATAATAAATTCGCAAACGCAATAAGCATATGCGTGTGGCAGTTCCTTTCACAAAATGAATTTTTTTCTGACATAATATTTTGACATTCGAATTTCAGTACGAAAAATTTAATTCCAGAACTTCAGATGAATAGTGAGATTAATTTAAACGGAAATACCTGGTAAAGAGTGAAATGAAAATGCTTTTGATTTACTGAATTATTGTATTTTCGATGGAATAACATTGCATTCTTAAAAAATGCTGCCTCTTGTATTTTATGTGTCATTATTTTTTCCGATCTCTGGCCTCTGTATATGATTAATTAATCGCTAACATATATAAAACTTCTTTTTCACCCGTGTATATCCAATTACTCCAACTCGAAAAAAAATAAAACAACAGGACCACCAAAGCTTTGCGCGCGCACCTAGCCACTCAAGGAAATTGATACGCCCTATTTTACACGAAGGCCGCGAGTGTCAACCAAATTTGTTCGAAGCTACAACAAAGAGCTCCGTGTCGTAGTTGAAACGAGTGGATGTTACTCTGAAACCAACGGAATAATTGGCAAGTTGGTTTCGGCAGTATGGTTACCTTAATAATAGTTTCATTGTATTAACAGTCAGTTTTATTTTTAATTTTAAACGACTTAACGCCAGAACTTTGTAAGCAGATCCATTTCAAAAGCGTTGTCTGTTGCAGACTGAAAATCATAAAAACTCTGCTCAAAGACTCAAAGGCTATTGACACTTGCTCCTTTCTGCAGAGCTTTTGAGCTTTATACACTCGAGAATCCTACTTTTAGAGTATCGCCTGGTGTAATGTGTGCGCGGCACACGCGCCTGCACGTATTCGACTGCACCGTTGAGACTTAGCGCTTTGTGTGCGTATAGTTGACGCCGCTGCTCTGTGCCGCTCATACAGCTCTGTGTGAGCATCAAGCGTCACTGCGTCATTTATACTTCATCTGATTCAGACAGATCTATGTAATTCGTTTCTTTGCCTTTTAAACTATAGCAACAGACTTAACCCCGTTACTTGTTGAAGTATTCCCTTCAATATAATACCATAAGTTTTTCGAAATTGTTTTCCTTATCTGTGCTCACAAACGATTACACGCTTGAGCCCTATAGTTCATAATTAAAAAGAGCTACATAACACTCGGAACTACCATGGAATCCATGCTCAGGCTTATCGCATCAGATTTATGCCAGCCATTACGCTCTATCTACACTAATTCTTTTCATCTCACTTATCTCCTATATCCTACGGAACCCCCGACTTCTTCTCCATATTTATCTTGGCTTTCTCTACCGCACGAACCCTCCATCCTTTTTCTCCAATTTGCCTCGTGAGCGGCCGATTCAACATCTCCCACTTTCGCTCGATTATTCAGCACGTGGCGAGATTAGGGATGCTACTCGATAGGCACTTGACGCCCGAGTGTCGATGCGACAGCGTCGTGCATGCCGAAACTTTTTTCTCTCACTTCTTCCGACGAGTTCGCGACCGACTTCCGACTCGCAACGGGATCCTGGACTGCTGTTGCTGTTCAGTTTGGCGTTGATCCGTTCCATACTCAGGTTTTGCGCAAACTCCGAAGAGGATAGTGTCAAAGTAGTTTTAGTTCTGCTCTGTTTTCCTTTTCTTCGCACAGGCAGGGGATGAGAAAATTGAGACTTGAAACAGTACTACTCACTTCTCACAATTTGACTTGAACCCACTACTTCGGAGATTTTTCCGAAGGTGATCGTCGTTAACAGGATGTGTGTATGCATTTTTTTATGATTTAGGGTGGTTTTTGTCATCTATATGGAATTCAAGATCAAATAAATGCCATAATACTTTATGTAATGTATGTAATATAAAGTTCGTTACTTTACCTATTGTGCAATATTGATTTTATTGAAAGTATATTTATTTTCTATTATCCATATGCTAAAAAATACATCACGCAATAACGCATTGAATTGCCGGTTTACGAAGAATTTTTCGCAAACTATAAAGAACATTGTTGGAGGCAAAATCTATTTCCGATTTCTCCCATCATAAATTCATGTTATTATCCAATAATACCCGACTCCGTATATAAACAAAAACCGTTTATTGATTCGAATTTGAAACATTCAGTAGATCAATTGTTCATCGAGTCGAGAACGTATATATTCGCGAAAAACGTAACGGTATATAGTGCTCCGTTTTTGCTTGATGGATTATTTACATTGCGATGAGGTTCAGTGACACGAAGAAGACGGCGACGAGCGGCCGCAAAATCGATTTCCGCGTGGCAAATGAGACAGTGCGCGCAGGAGAAAGAGAGAGAGAGACAGAGAGGGAGAGAAAGAGTGAGAAGGACAGATATCCAGGTCGAGATTGTAAGAAGGAAAGCCCTGACGGATCGGTTCTCGCGCCAGACCGCAGTTATCCCGATGCAACCGCCATTACCTTTTACACGCACGTATCTGGCTGGATGTGTGCTTTTTGTGGTATAGTTTTTTTTTAAATACGTTGACCAAATTCGTGGGATTGAAATTCAGGTGGTATTACTATATATATTTTTTTTTGCTTCGAGCTCGATTGACTTATTAAATTCCCCATTCGTGTAATTAACGTAATAGGTATACGTGGTGCGCTGTGTCACAAAACGTATCCATTTAATTTCGAATGATATATTTTATATATAGGCCAGAAAATCGCGAAAAATGAATACATTCATTACGAAAAGTATAGTGTGCGCGTGCCTTCTTAACCTCGTTTATTTGCACCATTCTATCAAAAAAACTTTACTTTTTGCCCTTGGTACACAATGCATTATCATTGCCAGCTATACTATAACGTTGTCCCGGCTTTTTTTTTAAATAAAATTCCAAATTTAATTAACTCTAATTTTTAAGTATGTATTAAACAAAGAACCAGAGCTGCGATGGCTCCGTGCTAAACCACCTGCCTCACGTTCGAGGGGTCGTGGGTTCGAATCTCATCATCGTGATCCGATTTTTTCGAATCCGATAGGAATCTTGATTACGCCACTGGGTTTGAGAAAGGCATAGGTGTGATGAGCCTACCCTGGAAACTTTCGAACAGTAAATTCATCTACAAACACAACACGGTAGCTTGTGAAGCTATGAACTTCCGAGATTGAAAAAGCCACCCATTAATTTATTTATTATATACAAAGAACCATTCTTCAAGCGTTATAACTCAAGATATATTATAGGTGTAACAGAATTTGAAGTAAAATCTCTAATTTTTATAATATGTGTCTCTGAGTCATTTAATCGCAGAGAGATTCCGATCATTAACAGAAAACATATACACAAAAAAGCTCTTCAATAAATCTACGTCACCGTTAGCGCATGATACTTTTACTTTCAGAGGCTTCGCTCGTATCTTTCTGTTGACTTTTTTGAATCTCTTTTTTGGTTGCTGCAGCTGCACAGTCCTCGTGATTCATTAATTACCGGCGGCTCTTGCCTTTAATGTCGTAACCTGTGCCGACCGTAACAAAATTCTTTGCTTGTGATTTTTGCCGCGAGACTCGTCAACGATATGCGTACTCTAAATTACGGGATGAGAACCTGACATTTTCGTGTGTTGAGTCTTGAGATTTTATTTCCGAAAAGAGCTTGTTAAAACACACCATTTGTTTTTTTAAATGGTTTTTAAAGGATTTATTACGCGAAAGCGTGCACAAAACCTCTAGATCTGAAGAAATTGTGCGATAAATAGAAACAAGTTTGCAAAACTTACAATATATACGTGCGATTTATAATATAAGCATGAAATTAACCTTCTTGATATTTTATTTATTTTGTTAAGAAATCATTTTCTTTTTCGAGCAAATTTTCTTTTTTTTGTTGCAGGGAAGCTTACTTTTTAATTGTATGTGTCGCGGTTAGATTTGGTACAATCATTTTCGGTAAGTTAGCATATACATGCATTTCCTATAGTAGTAAGTAAAGATCGAATATGAAAGGTATTACCGCCAGTATCACTAACGCACTAATTGTAAGTGCAGCTGTTAACGCTCGTGCATCATATAGTAGATGCAAACCCTTCAAAAGACTGCTAACAAGTCAAGTAATTTGAACAGTCTATTGCATAATTTATCAAGTAAAACGCAGTGACTGCTCGACAACCATCGCAAGGTTGTACCGATAAATTAATTAAGTTATCAATTAATTAAGAGCCCTTGACGATGCATGAACAAGGACTATGTGAAAGACGCGGCAAAACGCGGACCATTTGATTCGCGCGAGTCGGTTGGCTGCTGCAGCGGAGTAGCACACTGATGCACTCGAGGATGATGCACGACGCGTCAAGCGCGTGTTTCCGCATACGTCAACGGACTCGCGCGAGAGAGAGAGAGAGAGAGCGCTGCAGGCCGGTTAATTGCAGCTTAATTGCCGCTAATGAAGTTAACTCTAGTCTCCCTCCCAGCAGACTGCAGCAGAGAGACGCACGTGGGCGCAACAGATACACGCGGAGATTGACCACGCGGCTCGCGAGAAACTCAATTTCGAAGCGCATACGTCGTTTTCTCGTATACTCGAGTATCTGCTCCTCAATGCGAGTGATCGTATGGGCGACTGATTAATGCGCTTTTAGGTATCATCGCGGGGACTCGGCTGTTTGCCGCGGATGGCAACATTTTTTCGGAGGGGCATGAAATGCGCCGTGAGTCATTGCGACCGAGAATGGGTGCGCGCGGCGTTTTTAGTGAAAAATGCTGCGAAGTGTATTTCTGAGGACCGTGAATATGATTTATCTGACTGTGGGGGACATTATGTAGGTTGCGCTGAAGCTATACCCAATTCGAATAGTTCCAGTTTCGAATATCTGCGGATAAACAACTCGAGGTTTCTGAAATCAAAATTTACAGTGGAGGGAAAGCAATGTGTAACGTAAGTTCTTAAATTGGTCGCAGAAGTAAAGGTCCATCATGATTAAACATTTCTCGCAGTTTTAATCAACCGTTACCTTCAAAGCCAGCTTCTCAATATACACAACTTTTTTCTCTATCATTTTCGTGGCGCCATTGTCCTCGCGACAGCTTATAACGCCGCGCCTCGGCTCGCCGAAAAAAGAGAACGAGGAACCAAATACGCGCTCGCCGGCAAGAGAAACAATTCTCCTCGTACTTTCGCAAACAAAAGCACGCCTGCGCGAGGTACAACGACCCAGCACAGTCTACATATACATACCGTTGATTGCGAATTGAACGGTATTCATAACTAGCGGCGGCCGAGGCGAGCAGCAAAAAAAGCTCGCATCACTTCTTCTTTGTACATACAGCTCGATCTCGCATGATCCATTTCCCCTTTGACTTCGTTGGCTCTGTGTGTATAGCCGGTCCTCTCGCATCACGAAAACCAGAAGCGATCAAGGACACAATGGAACGAGAGAGGAAGAGCATCAGCAGAATGTGCGCGCGAGTATAAGGTGGGGAAGAGTTGAGACGTGCGTGAGCTCAGGGCCGCGGCAGCACCTAACCTCAAAATCAAGCTGGTAAATCACGACGGCTCTCGCCGCCTCGGGGCCTCGGTGGGGCCCCCTCTATCTCTCAAGTCCGGTTGCGAGAGTACTTAGCCGCCTGTGTGTGTGTGTTTTTACGTGGGCGCGTGCGGGCTTCACCTGTCGTGTACTCGGTCGTATAAACTCCGCGCTGGAAGGAGGAGAAAAGGTCCCGATGAAAAGGTCAATTTCTTCTTTGTTTGAGTTCTATTTATAAAACACGGCGTTTCCTCGAACTGATGATGTCTTCGCCGTGAGCAATTTTATGCGCGGGGATCAAGAGTCAAGATTGAACGAATAAATCGACTACATTTTTCTTAGTTGTTATATAGGCATACTTGGATTTCCTGATACTGGTTTATTGATAAATGGCAGGCATGTCCTGCGCCCAAATTATCGATCCGCTACTGCCTCTGCAAACTTTGCACGCTAATACACGTACGTGACCTCACACGCAGACGGACAGCCAACAAACAAACGCATAATATAGAAGTCTCATTTGCGTATATGCACAGCATAACAAATAGACGCTTATCGAGTTGTGTGCATTAGTTGGTAATAATTGAAAAGTCGGCGTTGATATTATTTTGTATATGAGAAATATCATGTCACGAAATTGCTGTCTTGCACGCGATTCGCGATAGGTATATCACGGATCGAATCGGCTACTCGAATTTTAGCAAAATTCGCAACAGTGAATCTAAAAAAATTTTCCGAAACCGAAATAAACAGCCAAGAAGAGGGAATTTTACGACGAAAAAAGACAAGTAAAGAGAATAAGAGGAAAAATGAGTGAGGGAGAGAGAACGCAAAAGGGAAGCCGGGTGGACGAGCGCGCGTCGTCGCGAGCGAATAAATTTACATATTTTTCGACAAAAGGCGAGATCGGCGGCCTTCGGACAGACTCCTCCTACAACAACCAGTCGCGCGAGTATAGTCGGCGCGTCCGAGAAAGAGAGACAGATAGACGGACAGACAGCAGCAGCAGCAGCAGCAGTGGCACCCAGCCTTCGCCCCGGCCGCGACGGCGTACATATCGATTTCGCGTTCGCCGTCACGCTTCGTTAAGTCCTTAAGCATTTTCGGCAAGCGGTCGCATCAATGGTTACGCGGATACGTGGCCTGATACGAGAGGATCGAGTCTGGATGTCTTCATGTTGCTTTTATACGATTTACAATTCGGAATGCTACGTTTTTTTTTTTTTAATATAAATACCTTTGGAAACACAAAACGTAAAAAACATCTCCATCGAAAGATTAAAAAATGTCATATATATTGTCGTGTCATACATTCTCTGTTGCACGCCTCTTCCATAAAGCAGCGTTACCAAAGTAGCTTCCACTCTCCGCTCTTACGGAACAAAAACAGCCTATCAAAAGTCATAACTCTTCACCCGCGACGATTAGCCGTTAAAACACTACTGCTTCCCCTTTGGTGTGCGCCTCTGAAGCGCAAAAAGGCCAAAGCCGCCAAGGAAGTGTGCCTCGGAAGATATGTAGACGTAGCTGCTCGTCGATCTTACACGGCGCCGTAGCCAAATTTATGCTTTCATTCTTCGTCCAGTTGCGGGTAATGTCCTTTTTTCCAACGTTTTGTGTGCGTCCGATAAATCCTGGCACTCCCCAAGATCGTACAAAGCAAGTGCTAGGCGTTTTTCCATGATACTCATCCGGGGGATCATTCAACGACAAAAGATAATTTTTTTTAATAAAAATCGGAAGAATAATTCAATTGATTCATACGGATAAAGTAGTTTTACTTTGAGATGATTATTGTTTAAAATCATTCCCTCGATCCATACAATATTCAAATTTCCTCCGGTGTGATACAAATTTTTGCAGTTGAAAAGCAAACAGTAAAACTAGCATATTTAACCGCGACGCAAACGCAAGAAGACCGAGAGTGCACTGCAGGTACGTGAATAGTGACTGACTGGTCGCGGTACCGTAATTGGTACAAAAATGTCGGCGAGAGGGTCGATGTTTTTATTTTTTCTGTACAGGCCGCTACCACGCCGCCATTTGACCGGCGCGCAGAACATAAAAATTCGGCCGGTTTCTACCCCTTCCAGTTTTCTTGTTCTCTCTTTGTTCCCCTTCTTTTATACGGAGCTGCTATATATACTGATTTTCCTTCTTCCTTTTTCTTCTTCTGCTTCTTCTTCTTCTATTGCTCCCGTGCAGCTTATTTATAGTTGAGTCTTGCTCTTCAGCTTTAGTTATCGAAGAATACCGCGTTTATGATTGCAATTCGCTAGATCTTTTGCTATTATGTTTCGCTATGTAGAAAATTATTCACTCTGTATCATTATTGCTTCTTTACGTCTGAAACATATCTGTTTTTCTTAATAATGCCCATTCAACTTTTCGTTTTAAGATTTTTTTTGTACTTGCACAAATGTCCTGCTTTCCGGGTGGATCTAGCAGAAGCAGCAACGTCTTCGTATAGAGCAACAGCTAAAACACATTCAACGGTTTTATAATATAGAATCTCGTCGGGCAAATAAATGAGAGATGAAAATAATTAAAAATGCTTTATGATGCGCGCTCAAAGAAACTGCGAGACACCGAAGCGACGCAAAGCTGCTAGCGCGTTTGCTTGCTTGGTCAAACGACTAGATTTCGCAATTTCCTCAGTTTTATATCTTTTATACTTTCGTATTCCGCTTTTAATAATCTTTTGCTTCAAATAGATTTTTCACGTTTTTTAATTTTATATTTGACGAATATTTCATCAGTTGGCTTTTTAATATACGCTATATTATTTTATTTTTAAACCTTATATAAAAAATGTTTGATAGACCATGCATTCTAGACTTTTGAATATATTATGATCTCATATTCTGCAGGTCCAAAAAATTTATTGATTGAAAAATATATTAAGTATGTATATAATCAATGAATAAAAATAATAATTATCCTGGATAAAAGCACAATTCATAGTTCTCTCTAAAACTACTAAAAATACAAAAATAAATAAATAAAACTGAAAAGGTCCGCCAATCTAGACTGTTCCAGTGGCTTAGTCAAATCCCAAATGGAGTCTAAATAATTGCTATGAATTCTTGGTGTACAGAGTAGCTTTGCAAAAAGGACGATTGCTGCGCTTATGAAGTTGAAATGAAAATATTACGAAGTTTTTTATACGCTTTAAAAAGCACATATTGCATTTAACATAGAATTGACTGAAAATCAGCAACCAATAATTCTGTGTGTACTGATTGAAGCAATGAGAAAAGGTTGAAATTAACTAATGTATACGAGAATATCACTGATTGTCAACAATAATGTTATGCTCTAGACTTTAGTGCATCAAGTCATATAGGACTAAGGCACAGCACAATGCGTACTTTATAAATATAAAGAGTATACGGGGCCTTACGTGGGCGTACTATTCGTCGCAGTATTCGCGAGTTTGCCAACAAGAAAGAATGACACAGATGGAGAAGGGCCGATACAAAGCGGATGAGAGCATACAGCTCGCCTACGCATGACAGAATGCGTTGCACTTGTCCGCATCTCGACAGTGGTTCTCACGATTTGGACTCTCGATAGTTATTCGTGACAAACGAAGTAAGAATTTACGAAACCTCTTCGAAGACAAAAATAAACGTGACACAAGATAATGATTTGTTTATATCAAATTTGTTTTTTGATTTATATATAGTTCTCGTTTGTTTATTATTTGTATGTTTGTTTATTATAGTTTAAAAGGTTAACAGTCAGAATGCGTATTTATTTTGAAAGTCTCAAAACAAATAAAAATATGAACGGTCTATAACGCTGAATTTCATCATTATAATAATTATGCAAATGTATAGCAATTTTATTTCTTAGTGAATTCATTTGTACAGAGCTATCTTATAACATAATGTGAAAATATATAGGTTAGAATAAAATTTAAATTATAAAGTAAAAAAAATAATTATGATACTATATTATTGATTCAAAAATAAATTTATTGATTGCAACGTTGAGATTTGTAGAATTTCCAGCGGAAATGTCAATAATCAATATAGCAAGCAAAACAGGTACATCTGGGTCTCTTAACGTTTCCTCTACAAACTCTAACCAAGATGTATAAATAATACTGAATTGCTTCAAAATTATTTATTTCATAATATAATTCTAAAGATAAAAGTACGGGGTGACCATACTTTATTGGTAAAGTTACAACGTTATAGTATTAGAGACACAATATTAACAAATGAAATAGAGTCGAGTATAACGTAATTTTTGTAAAAGTTCTGGTCTATACTTATCGACTTAAAGCTAACATTTTGCTGAATAGTTTATTCAGCATTCAAATAAGATTATTAAAGAATTCTCATCGTGAGATGTATACGTAGTAAAAAAAATTATGATACGCAGTCTTTAATATGTATATTAGTATAGCAGTAAATACATTAATTTTTATAGCGGCAACTTTGTATCGATTTTTTGTGAATACTAGAAACTTCAGACGCGCTTCGCGCGTTCTTTTTATCCTATAATATCTTTTCTCAATAAACATTTTTTGAGGTTAGGAATTCATACATCTGCACAGATCGCGCGCAAAAACGAACAGCCAATCAGACGACTCGCTGTTGTAGCAAAGTTAAATAACGAGCTTCGCATGCTTGATGGCGATTTTTTGTTTACAAGCCAGACGCG
>UCOJ01000818.1:0-62219 GCA_900474305.1 Cecidostiba fungosa | reverse complement strand
TCTTGACTCTCGTGTGATGTTTCACGGCGAAACATACTAAGAAACGTCATACCGTTTCCCTATTGTAGACACAGCCTTAGCTATCGCGGACCGCCTGTACCTTGCGGCTTGCAGATTATGGGCCCCCAGAATACGTTAGTTGGTTTTTGTGCATGATAAAGACGTGCGGTGCTTTCCCTCCAAAAGTGAAATTAGGTTATGGGACTTAGGAGTACGTCAGTTTTGTTGTGATTTTGTTTGATCGATTGAATGAATTGTGAAAGTTAAAACTTCTCTCAATACAATGGCTCAGCGAAGGAGCCGAAATCGGCGTTTATCGTCTCGTAGATCGAGCAATATAACTGGATTGCTCGACGATAACACAAACGTCATTGACAACAGTAGGAATTCTTTGTTTATGTTTACTTTTTTATGAGTCATGTTTTTAATTTTTATGCTAATGGAATGTCCATATATTGGAAAATTAATTATTTTATTCATTATGTATAGATGATCCACAATGGTACAACAGGACAATTTTACGTCCATCAACATCATTTGTCTTGACGAAAAATGCTAGTTCTATACTGAACCCTGACTCGATGGCCGATGAAACTCAAGCATCAAGTGATTGGTATAAAAATCTTTCGAGATCAGAAAGCTCTAAGCTTATGGAAGAAATTGTTAGAACTAAAGTCAACAATCGAAACAATGGTAACAATATTTTAACTAATCTTTAAAAATATGAATCCATAAAAATCAACAATTGCTGTGATGTATCTCTAATTGTGTTTATTTATAGAATCAGACGATAGTACTCATGTGGAACCGGTAACAGAATCAGAAAGTGAAACTGAATCTCAAAGAAAACGTACAAAATTAAGAGTGAATCAAAAGAAGGTCAATGTGAGTGATAAAAGTAATGTTTTCTTGAGAGCTTTGGAAAAGACTACAGAATCGCACACGAGAAATTTAACTGTTCAAATGCCAGAGGGAAATGACAGTGAATCGACTAACGATGATTCAAGAACTATTAAAAGAACAAGACCAGCACTTTTTAGAAATACTAAACGTTCTAAAGAAAATACGAGTAATTTTGATGATCTTTTTCATGATAGTACAACTGAAAATATACAGACAAGCACAAGAAATTCCAGATCATCTTTAAAAAGAAAAAGTAGAGAGCTCATTGAACACACGTCGACTCCAGAAATAGCTCATAAGTTTAGAAAAACGCATCTAGAAAAATTGGTTGAAGTCGATACAACACAGCTTGAGAAGAGCGAATCTGTAAATAAAACTTTGGATAAGACTTTACTTGTAACTCCTATAAAAGAACTCCATAACAGAAGTATTGTTGGAACACCAAGAAACAACACTCCAGTTAAATCATCGCAAAAGCAAGTTGGTAGCGCAACTGTTTATGATTCTGTAGACATGAGCCTTACTATGGTAGAAAATAAATCGCAGAAGAAGAGAGCTATTCTATTTTCACAAAAATCTAAGAGTAATGATGACAAAAATGTATTTGATGAGGTCTTAGATGATGTTGAACCCAATCCTAGCTCAGTTAGTAGAATCAAATATATTAGAAAAAGTTTTCCCAGAATTAGATAAATATTTCATATTTTTTTTCTTTACAGGAAAATGAATTAGTAATAGATAAATCTTCTGCAAAAACACAAGAACAAAATGCAGATGAAACAAATAAGGATCATGAGGACAATGAAAGTGAAACATCATCAATTCCTAAATATATTAGGAGAACGCGGTCTGTTGTATTAAGAAAATCAAGTGAATCTGAAGATGAAGACATTTTTGACCGTCAAAGTGAAAATCAAGGAAATCACGAAGAAACGGTAACTTTATAATGATTTCTCTATAATCTAAAATGATCTGTACTATTAATAATTTGTTGTATACAAAATCTTATTAAACTAATTTGTATATTATTTTAGAATGATGATGAAAATCAAGAATCTCATCAATCATTAAGACATAGTCAAGACCGCAACGTGTCTCGGCGATCACTCAGAGATAGTCAAAGCATTAACAAATCGCGAAATTTACCTAAAGTTCAAAGGAAATCAACTAGTAATAAATCACTGAATAACACTAACAGAACAGCTCCTAATAAAAGTTTGGATGATGAAAAAGACGATGAAAGTTCTTCTAGCTCAAAAGTGATTGAAAAAACAAAACATGTAGTACATGAATCGTCAGATGATGAAGAAATAATTAATATATCAAAATCTGATAAAGCAACAAACGCAGAGGTAAGCTAATAGTTTTAATGCAATATTAATTTTTAGTTCCATCCATATAAAAATGTTGTTATTCAGAGCAAGACTACAAAATCGTATAGTCAATCTGAAGCACATGATTTCTCTATAAACGAAAATAAGCTGTATTAATAATTTATTATCTACAAATACTTATTAAACTAATTTTTACGTATTATTTTAGAACGATGATGGAAATGAAAAATCTCATCAATCGTTAAAACATCGTAAAAACAACAACGAATCTCGGCCATCAGTAAGAGATAGTCAAAGTATTAACAAGACGCGAAGTTCATCTCATTCTCACAGTAAATTAATCGGTAATAAAACACTTAACAACACAAACCGAATAGATCCTAATGAAACTTTAGTTGAAAAAGGCAATGAAAGTTTATCTAACTCAAAGGTAATTGAAAAAACAAAAGATGTACTATCAGATGATGACGATATAATAAATATATCAAAATCTACTAAAGCGACAAGTACAAAGGTAAATAAACTAATTGTTTGAATGTCAAATTAATTTTTATTTCCATACATATAAAATAATATTGTTTTTTAGGACAAGACAACAAAATCGTATAATCACTCTGAAGCTCAGATATCCGACCGAATATCCGATCAATCTAAAAAATCACCTAAACCTTCTAATAGATCTTCACGAAAATCCAAGAGTGCGCAAGATATTGGTAAAGTTGATGAAAATACAATGACTCCGGAAATACCGAATAAATCACGCTCACGTTTATTTAGAAGTAGGACTAGAGTATCAGATGGCGAAAACGCATTCGACAAAATTTTAGATACTGAGGATTCAGCTGCTTCAGAAAAATCCAAAGTAATGATAAATTTTTAATTCTCTATTTATACCTGACACTAAATTAAAGTAATAATAAATTTTAACAATGGTTTTTTAGTCAATAAACGCACGGCGATCTTCAAGAAGCTTGCAAGCAAACAAGTCGATGCAGGCTTTAAACGACACTACAACTTCTTCAAAATCTATCAGCAAGTCAGTGTTAAATGAATCCGAGCATAGTTCTCAGGCGAATAAATCCGTAGCAGACGAGAGTACCCAAAACAAAAGTCAACAAGAGGAGAGCGAAGACGAAACCTCAACAATACCTAATCACATTAGGCGAACGAGATCTCGATTGTTCCAAAGATCGGAGATTGCGGAAAACAATGCTTCCGGCGATATTTTGGATGTTGAAAATTCAGGAGCCAATCAGGCATCTCAGGTAAGAAAAGTTTTCTGAAGAAATCTATCTATTCTTAGATGAAATATGACGATAAATTGAATTTTGAAATTTAGAACAACAGAAGTGAATCACAGAAATCTCCTAGTTTGAAACCCAGTACATCACAGAACTCGAACCGAACGGTTAACAGAAGCGTTTCCCAGCTGCGTGAAGTCAGAAGACCGAATTCGCAGACCTTCAGAAAACCACAAGCAGTCTTACAAAGTGTTGAATCTCCGAAAGCATCTGGCGATTCATGTAATGAGAGTTTAAAGGAAAACCAAGATGACAACAAGTCTAAGAAATCGGCCAAGAAATTAAACGCGTCATTAAAAAAGAGCAATCTAGCAATAAATGAGTCAAGACAATCGAATGTTGAGAAAAGCAATAGTCGCAAAAATTTAACGAATGCTAGCAATAGGACGGAAGAACAGAGTTTGCGGAAGTCTAATACATGTCCCGAGGATGTGCCGAGTCGACCGAGCTCGATTGAAACTTCCAGCGATGAAACACCCAAAACAAAGGTAAAATTTATAACATTATATTTTGTATTTCTCATCGACAGTACAATGTAATTAAAATATATTTTTAATTTTTTCAGCCGAATAAAAATAGAAAAATACCTCACATTGACGAGAAATCAATAAATGAGGCTGTCCCGAGTCGACAGAGCTCGATTGAAACTTCCAGCGACGGAACACCCAAAATAAGGGTAAATACTTATAACTTTTTATTTTTTTATTTCTCATCAATAGTACAATGTAATTAAAATATATTTTTAATTTTTTCAGCCGAATAAAAATAGTACAATACCTCACATTGACGAGAAATCGGTAAGTGAAGATTACCTAAGCGACGACCTGTTGCACACTCCGAATCCGGCGCAATCTACTCTCAAAATAACCGGCAAGCGCATCACACAGTTCGCATTAAGAAACAGTATCATAAACGAGATCGACTCGCCTGCATCACCTACTTCCTCGAATCGTGGTCCTTCTCCATCTGCCGCTAATCCTGATGTACCGAATCAGGTAGAAGAACCACAAAGGGAAGAAGAAAAGGACGACGAAGAGAACGACGAAGAGAACGAAGATATCGAGGTGGATGTTACAAACTATAGCGACGTCAGTGAGTATCCAATGCTCACAAGACACTTAAATGATATACCTTATGAAGCGGAAAAGTCGACTTTTGAAGAGGAAGCCGCACCGTTTTTAAGCGCTGAGTAAGTTTTTAATACTACTTTCTGCACTCAAAGTTATTCAACATTTATTTGATATGTTGATCACTTATCACCAATAATTTATTTTTTAGACCTTCAACTTCAAAAACAACAAAAACTCAAGCGCACGAAAATATCTCCACCATTGACGAGTCGGTCTGGGTTAAAGTGAAGAAAAAGACGGATGCGTTAAAAGTCATGATGGAGGCACAGAAAAAACGGCAAGAGGCTATTCAACGTGAACGTGAGCGTGAGAAAGCCCAGACCGAGGCGAAACTGAAGCGAGTGATGGCGCAACGCGAGGCAGAGTTGAAGAAGCAACGAAAGAAGCCAATCGATAAGGCATATTATGTTGACGGAAAACTGTACAAGCAACCGAAGCTGCCTATACCTAAGAAATGGGTCACCGACCGGCTCTATAAACATCTCTGGAAGCACATGGAGCCAAAGTTTGGTCTCAGAACTAGGGTTCAATCGGAGAAATTCGTGATGAAGCTATCGGATGTATTTACTGTAGTCACCAGGAGAAAGAAGTACGAGAATTACAAAGAAGATGTGGACGATCTAATGATCAGCATGGCCGAGCTAGGGATCATTAAGGACAGGTATGATTTTTACAGGTTTTGTAGGGAGTATATGCCCTACTCGTTTAGGATCAAGGTGGTACCTATGCAGTTGCCGGGTAATTTGAGAAACATACCTTACAAGCCAGAGCTAGTTCACAAACCGCTTCTACCAGAGAGAAGCGGTAGTTACGAATCTCGAAGCAATAGTGATAGCAATAGCAAGAATAATGACGGGAATGATAGCGGAAGTTCTAGTGAGAGTGAATGAGAGATGTGAACATTTAGATTCTTTGTTTGATCGAATGTTAAATGTTGATTTTATATTGTTAATGGGTCATTGGAGATGTTTGAAACGCAGTGCCATTGATTATCACGCTTATAGAAGCCATTATGCTAGAACAGGGAATATACTAGTAATAATGTACTATTTATTTGGTAGTGTTACTGTGAATTTGCTACAGAAATTTTGATGGCTAAATTACAATTAGGAAGTTTTCTGCAACTATAAAATTTAAAAAAAGATGCAGGAATCGCGTAAGACAGTATTGACCATTAAGTGACATCGTTTTATACATTTTAATATAAAATTTAATAGTGCCTTATATAATATTTATAATCATACATTCACATGATTATAAATGAGTAGCTATTGAGCTGGTATATTCTTGTTATCTACTTTTTACCTAAACTATTCTACTTTATCATATACATCTATATAGAAATAAATTACACCTGTTCAACAGGCTTTTGTATAAAAATAAATACGATAATCGCATGGCCTCTGTATGTATCAAAATGCGTAAGAATGCAATAGTCATTACAAATAAGTGGATTCTATTAAACAATAGAATTATTACTAATCAATTTGAATTGAATTAATGCATCGATCTAAACGTATACATATAAATCTAACGAGCTCCGCATCGTGGAAAATTCTTGGGCACGTTTACTAAGTCTTCATGTTCGCCAACTTTGATAACCAGCGCCATACCGTTGCTCGCGTGCTCGTCAAAGTGGCAGTGCAAGAACCAGTATCCTAAAACAAACGACAAAAAAGTTGTATAAATGAAGTTCTTTGTTAAGCGTCTTTCCGACAACATTTTCTTGTATCTGCATATTTTGTTGTCTATTTAAATCTAAATATGCAATTTCGAAAAAATGTCAGTTGACTGTTAAAAATTATACATGTTATGAAGTGCACCTATTTTGTAATTTCGCTCGTTTTTGTGAAATGTATCAATTATATACAAATTTCTATAAATTTATTTTCTGCTTTATTTCAAAGAAATCTTTTTATTAACAACAATAAGCTACATTATATTTAAAATGTTTATACTGACCAGGATTGTTGGCGTGGAATCGCACAATCGTATATCCACCACTAGGTACGATAACGCTGTCCTTCCACGGCGCAGCTTCTAATCTCCTGTAAATCTTTCCCTCTCGGTCCATCTTTTTCACCTCCTCGATGCTCAGCTTGTCTCCGACTTTCCGCATTGCAACCACTCGGTAATAATACCCGTGTAAGTGTATAGGATGGTTTAATTTGGCAACGCCTTTTTAAACGAACATAAAAGTGTCAGTATAGATATTTTCTTATAAATTTTTTAATGTAAAGAATGAGAAAAAAAAGCATTTATCATGCTCACCTGGATCAATGAAAACAAGCTCAACAACGCTGTTGAGCTTTGCATTGAAAGTCTGCGTACAAGCACACTGTTCAGTCTTGCATTTTTCCATCGCGATAGTAGAGTAATTACAGAACTGCTCGGGGTCGATGAGCTCCGGCTGAGTCAGTGGCGGAAAATTAGGCATCTTGAAGCTTATGCGATTCAGCTGAAACGACGGCGCTCTTTTTGTGCCCTCCACTGTTTAACGATTATCGATTAGAATGCTTTGATTGTGATTAATTATCGAGGAATGCTTTCTCCGATTACAAATCGATTCGAAAAGTAATTCTCTGTTGAGTGATGTACTAATATAAAATTGATAATTGTGAAATGTATGTACCTTGCCAATATCCGTAGATGTTCTTCCGATGATAAACGAAATTATCCAATTTCTGCATGTCGAGGGTGATGAAAAACTGATAATCTGGCTCACGCATCAGTGAAATATCGTCAGGTTCCAGAGAATTTAGCTGAGCGATGCAAATGGCATCGGGCGATTCTGTTCCTTGATCGTATGGATTTAGTTCCTACAATATATTAAAGTCATTTAGGTTTCTTCAGCAATTTTAATAAGAGGAAGAGACTTCGATTAACAAAAATTTAATCTTCGAGTAAACAAAGTGCTAGTAAACAGATCAAGAAAAAAACATTCTTACCCTTTTTTTAACTGGACTATTTGGGTCTTCGGGATCGGCCTTAGGCTCAACTAATTCGGCTCCCCGATATCGTAAAATTGCCAGTTGAGGAGTCCTCAAAGGACCACAAATTAGATCACCCTTTAAGCGAATCCAGTAGTTGTCGACCGGTCGGTCGGCTGCAACTACGAAGTCGTATCTTTCACCCGTCAATATGCGGATAGAGTCGACTGTTTAGACAAAGAATAAACAAAAATGTCACGACTTGTTAAAAAATGATTATGTATATAGCTTTCCTGAATTTTGTTAAGCATGTATATATACGAGTGGAAAAAATTCATAACTTACATAATGATATCTTTCTATTAAAATTTAGTCCAATAATATTTTATCGTGACGTTTTAAGATAGTTCAACTATAAACATGATATAATTAGTATCAGAAGTATCGATAAAAATTAATCAAATCTCTATAAGTAGGATTTACTGATCTTAATAATATTAAATAATAAACAACGGAATAATGCCGAAACACGTTATTTGAGACTGTCAAGCTAGTTAAGCTGTAATCGATTAATTGTTTATCGGATAGATATGTAACTCAGGCTTATGTTTTGAGTTGATAAACACCCAATCAAAATATTCTAAACTTCGAAGTGTAATTGTCTTTTTATCGCACTCGATTATTTATCTTCAAATACGTAATTATTATCCTTTTCAAACCTTCAATTATATTATTATAGTAGAAACTACTAAACTCTTTCCAGAATATTTTATCAAGGATGGAACGAAAACATGCAAGCAAAAATCTCGAGTTATACCTTCAACTGGTTCGATGTCTGCACCATCTGCACTGATAACGAGCATGGGATGATCATCGATAGACACATGAATAGGACAGTCTTGCGATCCAACGTTTAATACTCGAAACCTGTATCGTTTGCCCTTTAAAATGATTTAGCAAAATGAGTCGTCAAACATAATAAAATACACGCGTATTACGTAAACTGTAAAATTATGTTATCAAAGGAAAGCCTATCAGATAAATTGGCTGACTTATAAAGTAAGCAACAAAAAAAAAACCCTCGTTTTTTAGTGCGCTTATATGATTTCGGCACTAACGTCATTTGAGCGTCAATACTCAAATCGAAATCCTTCTCTGATTAATCATAAAAAAAATAAATGTTATGGTGACTACTTAAATCTTATGGTGAAAAAAACTGAATTCACCTCTTCAACCTGGAAAACTTCCAACGGCATACTCTCAGCTTCCGACTGATTTAGCCTTCCCAATCCATTGACCAAAATCGAGCTTGGCAATGAACCCCGACCGTTCTGATACTGCATAACAAAGATTTCTGATCCCGTCTTGTGCGTCCACTCGTTGATCACCATGACTTTGTCGTCTTGATCGTAAACTTCGTCGTAAAGGTTCTCCTCGAGAGGTGAGCGGATTATTAGGGCGCCGAAGAGACCGTCAGCTCGTTGTTCTCCTTTTTGAAGAAAAAGGAAACAATTCTGTCACGTAGACATATACAATAGATACGCATGTATGATTCACAATTGCTTTTTATATATAGTCATATTTCTTTATAATCAAACCATATATGATAAATCATCGTGAAGTTTGCATGTAATATGCAAGCATCGTAACTTTCACAATATTATACTAACCACTGTGCGAGTGCCAGATGTAGCTTCCAGAACGATCGGCAAGAAAATCGTAGCGAAAAACTTGACCAGGCAGAATGGGACACTGGGTGAGGTAGGGAACCCCGTCCATGAAGGGACTTCCCCGCTGATGCAAACCATGCCAGTGTATTGTCGTCGTCTCGGTCGACAGCTTGTTCGTCACGTCCACCAGCACACGGTCTCCTTTGCATACCTGATGTGCACCGCATGGAAATCATCACGATTATTATTATTACTTTCATCATTCACGCTGACATTACAACTTTAACGAATTATTCTCATTGCCAGCGCGCGTAGTAAAGTGGCTTTTTATGGAAGTCGTTCAGCTTTTTAATTGCGCGCGTTGTGTATGGCAACGTTTTGTGGGATTCCCGCTTTCTGGTGCAATTTCATGATGTCATTGTACAAAAATTCTTTAAAGTCATATAGAAAAATAAACAGTTTACCATATGACACTTATAAATATATAACCACCACGAAAAGTACAGGCTAAAAATCACTGAAAATCACTCGCCTCGATCGAGAGTCCCGGAAGCTTTCTGTTCGCCACGATAAGGATCTTCTCGGTACCATCTCCTGGAATACAGTGAAGTCTGGAGCAATCGGTTAGGTTTCTCGGACAATCGTAGCAGGCCTTGCTCATACTGGTGTATTTCTCGACGGTCAGACCATAGCGACAGGTCAGAGGTTCTCGGTCGGAGCGACATTGCCGACGACAGGGATGACGGGACCAGTCTACCTCGTCGTCTGGTAAACCTACGCCGTAGGTTTGAGGCAGTAGGCCGATCTTCTCCGATTCGTTATTTTTGCTTTCTGCGAAGAAAAGAGATCGTTTAATTATCTAGCAAAAAATAAGGGTTTTTAAATTCGGTGTTATAATTTTAATGAATTTAATAAATTGAACACAGTATAATTCTGTAATTATATTTAAAACGAAATAACAAAGTTAATTAACAGTACAAAAAAATAGAACTGACCCTCATCAGGTGTAGACACGGCATCGGCAAAGCACATCAGCCGTGACGCGACGCAGACAACCAAAAGAACAGTAAATAAGCGCAGGTCAATCATCACTCGATGTGGCATCGACATCCCCAGTCGGTGACACGGAAAATTCGACTCATCGGCTGAGCTTCCGTCATTTCGTAAATATACAAATCCTGATCATCTCATCGGAGTTTATTATCTTATCGTCCAAAAACGAAAGAAAAAGAAGGAGTTTATCGCTCGCGGGTGCGCACCTTCTTTTAGGAATTAGCATGTGAGTCGATAGATTATTGCTGATGGTCGATATTTCGAAAGCTTGTGCAATTACTTAGATATATTGATGAGAGGGATAAGTGTGACGAGAATTAGAGTGACAGTAGCGATCGAGACGTGTACCGGAACGGATCGCGAGATTTTCATTTATTTTTGCTATTTGTTGGACTTGTGGCTCGAGATGGATGATCGCTATTGTATTGAAGTTACATCTTTCAATGTCATCTAATTTTGCTTATAATTACACTGTTTCAAATTGAATTTATGTTTCTAAGATAGGATGATACTGATTGCCAAAAGTTTAAGTAGTTGAATTTCATTAAAGCACAGTCTTACATACCCGTTTATTCGAGCGCTAGCACGATTTTTGTTGAAATAATTTTGCACTTTTTTAAAAATACTCATATTCATTTCTTTAATAATTATTCACGATTCACTTTAGACTCTTTAGATGTTGTTTTACACTCAAAAAACAATCTATAATTTATTGGCATAAGATTTCTAAAAAAATAATTAACAATGAAATAATGGAACAGTCTTAGAAATCTTCGAAATAAGTCGGCTTATTGTATTTCCCGCATTTGGGGAAGTTTTCGGGTGGCTTCCGAAAATCATCGTGCTCGCCGATTTTGAAAATCAAGGCCATACCGATATCTGCATGCATCTCAAAATGACAGTGGAAAAACCAGTATCCTGGAAAAAAAATGTTTTTCCGTATTTCATTTATATACAGATTAATGAAGCACCATATCTAACAAAATATATACTTTCTATACATAATTAAAACAAAAACTAACCAGGATTGTTAGCATGAAAGCGAAGAATCGTGTAGCCTCCACTAGGCACCATCACCGTATCCTTGAGAGGAGCCCCACTCAACTTTCGGTGTATCTTGCCTTCTCTATCCATCTTTTTCAATTTCTCCAACGTTATCGTGCCGTTGAACTTCTCCATCGCGACCACGCGAAAGTGATAGCCATGCAGATGCACTGGATGATTAAAAATTTGGCTACCTGTTAAAAATTTGAATAAGCCATTATCATATCGGCACTCGTAAAATGTATCTTTTGTTAAGAAGCGAACAATCTTGAATAATTGCTATCTATTTATATGTATGTGCAAATTTGCGGCCAATTTTTTTTATCAATAGTACATACTTGATTAAAATTCAAGTAACGAGCTTTTATTGTAAGTTTAGCTAAAGTTTGTTAAAAATAGTATCGTCAGGCAAAACAATTATCTACATTTAAAAACAACCACAAAAATGGATTATTTTGGCGATCCTCTTTTACTATACGAATCACTTATTATTTTCAACTAGTACGTATAGCGTGCCCAATAAATGCGATTCAAACCTTCATCCAGGATTATCAATTCCACAACGCTGTTGAGTTTTGCATTTATAACATGAGTACATGTGCAGTACTCTTTCAAGCAGTTCTTTGCACTGCTGGAATTGCACAGCATATTAGGCTGAATCATGTCTGGCTGCGTTAGAAGAGGAAAACTGGGTAGTTTGAAAGTTATGTGGTTCAGCTGCCATAAAGTCCTGAACGATTCCACTTCCGGTACTATAAGGAGTGTGATGATGATATTTAGATAACTAATTATGTGTGTTATTATAGTATATCAGCATAACTATATATACTGTCGACATTCTCGAGGCGCCGGTCATTTCTTTCATCCAAGTTCAGGTAATCGTAGGTGATGTAGATTTGCTGATCCGGTTGACTCTTACTCGTCGCATCATCAGGTTCTACGGAATTCAGAGTAGGAATGCTAATAGCACTTGGTGTCTCCGTCCCTTTATTATACGGATTCAATTGCTATATGCGTACAAAAAAAATCCATTATTTCATTTCTCGCGTTAATCAAGGTCACACATATACAAACAATCACAAAGCTCTCACCCTCATATTTTTCTTCGGGGGTATCTCGTAAGCAACTTTGGCCACGGGTTCGACCTCAGGTGCACCTTTGTATCGCAACACAGCGACTTGGTGCGCTTTCGTTATGTCACAAGCGTTTCCACTTCTGCGCAAACACAAACAAATCATATAAAATATATACGTTATCGAAGATAAAACAAAAGCAAATTCACTTTAATCCTTTGATCTTGATACAGAGTATTAAAATTGGAAATTTACCCATCCATGCCTCGGAATCTTATCCAATAGTTTTCTACTCTTTGTTTGGCTGATAGAATTACGTCGTAGCGTTCGCCAGATAAGATGCGCAGGGAATCGACTGGAAGAAAATGTGTTTTTTGACTATTAAGTTTCAAAATTATATTCTATCATTCTCATGGTATGCTACAATAGGTCTTATGAATATAATTCTACAATTCACGTAAAAGTTTCATAGTCTTTGAATAGGAGAATATATCGCGATGTCTACCTTCTATCGGCTCGATATCTCTCCCGTCGGAGCTGACGACGTGCATAGTGTGATTGTCGAACGACATTTCCATCGGGCAATCTTGTACTCCAACGTTTATTATCCTAATTCTGTACCTTAAACCCTAGGCATGAATTTTATTAGTATACAATTAAAAAAATTAAATTGTCAGACTCCTCGGCATAATACCTTCTCGACATTGAAAACCGCTGTGGGCATATGCCTCTCCGAGCCATTTTCACTCTTCATCGGTAGATATCGACCGAGGCCGTTGACGAGAATCGTGTGCGGTCTCACCAGGTTGCCCGTGTTCACGTCAATGGCAAAGACTTCGGCGCCGAATATACGTGTCCAATCGGTCAGGACCATCACGTGTTCGTCCTGGTCGTATAAATCGTGCAAAGGATCGGAACTTGGTGGACTCCGGACTATCATCGGACCGAACATCCCCTCGCCACGCTGATCATCTGAGATGATTTGTAAAAAATTCGAAAGAATGAGAGAGTTCTTTATTTATGGTTTTAAAGTTGATCCGTTGAAAGTAATTGACACGATAAAAGCTATATGGAAATAAAATGGTAATTCTTTTATTTTTGAGCGAGTTTATAATGAAATGTATATGCATTATTTGTGTTAATGAATAATTAATTCATTATATTATTGTATGCACATAAATATATATTTTAACTTTTTTATGTATAAAGCTAATTATTGGAAGGAGCCGGCGAATAATGCACAATCCAAAGTTATAACCGTTTATCGGCTGACTCCTGGCGTGGATTTTCTATAGTAACTAAGAAGTATATAAGTTTTCCCCACGTCACAGTAGGTCAAGTCCTTGGTTGAAGTGGAAGCAGTGGGTTCATTCATTGTAGAAGCAAATTTGACTAATTCATAAAATAGTCCGATGTAGATATAGGGGTCGGTACGAATAGGCAAAAAATAGGTTTACACTATTTAGGCATTAGCTTTATAGGGGACTTTTAACTTTTTAAATCAGAATAATAAAAATATGACAAAATATTACATAGTTGAATTCTGACGGAGAGTTGTATGCTAAAATTAAATGATATATAGACATGCATTCTTTATAATAAATAAGAAAAAATTCCGAAAATTCAAACCACTCACGAGTTTTGCAGTGCGTTATAAAAGCATATTATACTCAATCAAGAATCGTGTGACATCCGATATCTTTGAATTTCGCAAATCTTGATCAAAATTATTTATATACGTTTCAACAATAATCCGATGGCAATCAAAAACATCTCGATTTACATCATCCTTTCGTTACTGTCACAGACGCACACGTCCGCAACGTGAGCAATAAGACACGAGTCAACGATAAAGAGTCTACCGAGTCATATGTACTACGATGCATAGCGTCCGAATGTATCTTAGACGTTAGCTCATCAGTAGTTAGAGCACACGAACTCGCGGACCCGAGAGCCAGAAGCCTGTGCTCTAATTACTGGGCTAACGTTTACGATGCATCGTAGTACGGCTCGGCAGACTCTTATCGCTGACTCGTCTCCCAAGCTTGCGTTTTGCAGACGTGTGCGTCTGAGACATTGTTAATAACAATCGATATAATTAAATATAAAATATAATGCATCACACGTGGATTTACTTGAGTGGGAGTGCCAGACGAAAGTGCCAGCGGAATCGGCAACAAAGTCGTAGCGGAAAACGCCAACGGGTGGTATCGGACACTGCGTGACAAACGGCACGCCGTCCATGAACGGAGCGTCTTGTAGATGTTGACCGTGCCAGTGGATGCTCGTCGTTTCCGTTGGAAGATCATTTTTTAGGTCGACTATTATTCGGTCGCCTTTACATACCTGTTTTAAAGAGTTTTAAAAAGTATGAAATATATTTGAAAAAAGCATATATTTATTATTGTATATTTATTATAAATGTGAGATATTGATAAATACTAAAGGAAGAAAAAATTTGTCTTGAGTAGATATAGTAGAAAGTATATGAAAAATTCATTATAGATCGAATAATATTGTTAAGACTGGATTCAAGGTTACTAAATATAACAACTCGTTATTTATAAAAAAGGGAAACGTAACTTGTCTTTATCGCGGCGTTCGAGCTCGGTCACAACAATATTGTATTTTCGTAATATTAAATGAGATCGATACAAAAAAGCAAGTTATTTTAAAAATCATAATATATATGTTATATCGAGTATGCTATGGCAGCATTCATCACAGCAACTGCTAATTTTACGTGAATTTATTGGCGCTTCATCCTATATGATAATTATATGATTGCGGCAAATGCCAAAGGGGCTAAACCAATCATAATTATTCACTATGAAAACTAGTGCCAATCAGCTTATCTTACAAAACTAAATAGTATTTAATTATTTTTTAACATCGCTGTGATTGATTCTTTCTAACAATTTCGAAAAAACTGTCTATATTTATATTGTATGTTTTTTTTGGTAAGCTTCAAGGGAAGAGACAACTTCTTTTTTTTCGCAAAGTTCTACACGTACATCTCACCTTTGCTTATTTCTACATTATTTCATTTTTATCTTTATTCAAATCGCGCAACGTCGCTTAAATTCAAATGTTTCCATTCGATACTGATTTACTTTGATTATTTTAGCTGACTATTTCTGATAAACGCGGAATAAAAAATAATATATATGCCAGAGAAAGTGGACGTCATTATCTTGCTTTGAAAGAAATTCTTAATTTGAAGTGATTTATTATAATACGCATTAATATTATCTTATTTTTCCTTTATAGATGTAGATACATCTTTGGACAGATTTTATTTTATTGTGATTATTTCAATCAAGAATTTTCTGATTAACTGAGAGAAATAATCTTTTAAAAGAATTACAATGGATGGTATCTCTTTCAAGAATGAGTCACTTTGCCGATTTACCTCTTTGGAATGTAAATACTTTTGATTATACTAATATATTTTTTGGATGGATACTTGAAATTGCATATTGCTCATTACATTCTTGTATTAAGATTAATTAAAAAATGAACGACTTGCAGATCGATGATTCATTTGTAAGATCTTCCATTTGAATTGAAATTATTACAATAACATTTTTTTAAACGATACTTATGCGGAATGTAAATACCAACAATTTTGTAATTTTAAAAATAAGAACAGTATAAGAAGTAAATTAATATTGGAGTAATTTAAGCAAAATATTTTTTTTTACGTGTACGGAACTCGGTTTACCGCACGCTGCTTCAAAAAAGCGAAAATGTAATTTTTGCCTATTCTGTGATCTTTTCACATCACATTCTTGTACTAGAATAGAAATATAAAATCATATTCTTGTACTAGTATCATTTTTACAAAGTCGTGTAAAAATAATTTTTCTCATAGGAATCACAATTCCTCTAGATTATTATTCAAATATAAAACCTATTTTATATTGACTTATCTCTACCTGTACAGCTGGTCCAGGTAGCTGTCGATTCACAAGATACAATGCTTTCCTTCTACCTTCAGCAGGTATGCAGCCCGGATTGAAACAGTCTGTTAAATTGAATGGACAATTGGCACATTTTTTGCTCATTGAGGAGTACATGTCCAAGACGAAGTTGTAGTGGCACATCATGGGTACAGTATCGTCGTTGCATTCTCGATGACAGGGATGAACGTCGTTTGCTGCAAAAATTAAATGTTTGTTATTTTTTATAGTAGACCTAAATAATATAGACAAATAAGTCAGAAACATCTGACATGATTTTTTTTCTTCATTCTAATAATTAGTAATTAATATGTACTTCGCAAAATATAAGCTTTGCCTATTTCATTAGAGTCATATTTTTATTATTAGTGGGTGCAGGTGATGTTACTACTAATTTAATGAATAATATATTGCATTTACTTGCGACGGCACTATTCAATAAAATCCATAATTGAAGTAACGACAATAAAATCAGTGCAATCAGCCGCGACATTTTGATGAAACTAATCCACGAGGGATTAACTGGTCAATAACTGACGTGAACAGTACTAATCATATGTGTTTTCAAAAAAATACTGGCTGTTTATCTCATCGAGATAATAAGAGACATATACAATGCACTTTTTGTCGCGCATTAGTGATCGATATACTCTGAAATGTTCGGAAAAGTTCTCGGTGTATTTTTATCGCAAAAATAAAAGTGATTTTTTTAATTTCACTTATATAATAAGTAATATAGTTTCTACAATCATCTGGAAAGATTATATGATACATATTTGCACAAATGAAAAGTATGTAATAATTGCGAGCTCGTAACAAATAGAAAACATACTTTAATATTTTATATTATTTATTTATTTATTTATTTATTTATTGAAAACAAGTAAAAAGAATTACAATTAACAGATTTGGAGGTTTTAGGAGTTAAAATCACGTGTTTTTATTATAAAATGTCTGGATGTATGTATTATGTGTACCGTAATATTTCTAGAACTACTCCGTCAATATCAATGAAATATAAACATTATTTTTGTTTGTCCATTAACAATTTGGGAAGTGAATTCGTTTTTTTATTTATCAATTTGATTTTGTTTTATAAACAAATGATTTAAAATTTTCTTAAGCTGCTGATGGTTAAGTTCATTTGGTTTTAAGTGTAAACTATAGATTTATTCTACTCTTTACTCCCACTCGAATCATAAAAATACCGTGGAGCTCGGGAAATAAATAAAATGCATTAAGATATTTTACATTTGAACAATATAATATTATTCTACATACCTATATTATTAGGAACGATAAATTAGTATGGAATGAGCCACGTGCCAATGAGTTGGCAGCGGTTTTTTTAATGAAATGCCAGTATGATGATGTGTATCAATCATTGACATAATTATCTTATTTTTGCAAATGCTTTATTGTCGTTTTAATTTATTTATGATGTACAAAAAGAGAAAACATGCATATGATGAGTTCATTCTTTAATATATAAAAGCTACACATTTTATCCTTGTTGATCGAACGTATCTAGAATCGATAAAACATTAATTGTTTTTTATAAATCTACATATCAAAATCATTTTTAAAAAACGCTGAAACTTCCCTGGTAGAATTTTAGACTAGTTCTGGCAAGTTATAGCGAAGTAACGCTAAAATTCTACCAGGGTTTCTATACTTCGTTATAGTCGTATTAATCTTTCAAGACGATTCAAAAATATTTATGGATATAAACCCCATTTCTATTAATATGACTAAGTGCTGCCACAGTGTATTTTCCTGCTCTACATATCGCGTGCCACATACTCGCACGAATCGAGTGGCAGTTACTTACATTGTAATAATAAACTTTACACACCGATGAGATCAACTATTCCATGCAATTGCATGCGAAAATCGATGAAAAACTGCATTCATGAATATAGCAGTAGCAAAAAAGAGTGACAAATTCGAAATCAAATCAGCGTTATTATTATATAGACATTAATCTTATTACAATTGATCGATCATATGTACAGATCTATATGTTTAATTTAGAGATATTAAGTATAGTATTGATAAAAGCAACGACACGTTGCATCAGCACTTAAGAAACACAAAAGAATGTAATCTCTCCGCGCGCTCGACTGCATATACGGGATGTTTTTGCGCAAAACGTGTTAGCTCACTCATAGATTACTGTAATCCGAATTGTTGCTAATGCCTTCCAGTTATAGGGAAAAACAGCGCACATGTCACACATACACACTTTGATGCTAATATTAGACTTGCGTCGGATGTATATTGTTAATTGACCAAAGCGTGAATCCGTTTTCCCTGTATGTGTGTAATTTATGTAACGCGTGTGGCGAAAAAGAAATATCGCGAAAAAATCTACCCTTGAGACTGTTTTTGCGAAACGAAAATAGCCTCGTCCTTCGTCCTGCGTCGTTAGAGGATGAAAAAGATTCTAGAATAAAGCGCGACATTGTGTGCGGATATGAGGGGAACGAAAATATCTAGTGGAACAATGCAGTTGTGGGCGCGATGCTTGGTGTTTTTAGAGAGAGTACTGCGTGAAATTGCTTCACTTTTTTCACAGAATGTTTTATGATTTTCGCTTGTACAAGGATGAGCAAGTGGCTATAATGTGAACCGGAACTGTTTTAGTAAGACGTGACGTGCAATTTATCACTTTTTTTGAGCGTCGTTGATGCAAATTGTTCAATTAAAAAAGAAATATTCTTTTTTAATTGAACTTTTCATCAACGGCGATGAATTAAGAAGAAGTGATAAATTCATTTCATGCGACCTGTCAGCAGATTGAATTGATAAGGCAGTACATCATCTATGCCCTTTCGTATATTACGTAGTTAGACATTGTGTTCCGACTGTAATAACCCAAAATATGAATGAGTTGCCTTAATCGTTGTATTTTTTGTTTACAACTTTACATGACGCATCAGTTTCAAACAGAAGATCAGAAATAGGCGACTTCATTTTTCTATTAGTCAGCTAGATTGAAATCTCACGCGAATTTTGTTCATAAATAAGGTCGCTATTTTCTTCATAAGTGACCATAAAACCGCTATTTTTTTCATAATTTTAATGTGCCTCCGTAAACATCCGTTATAATTAAAAAAAAAAAATTGTAAAATATTTTTAAGCCATTTTATTCGAATCGAATTTTAGTTACATATCTATATAAATATAGATACTTGCATCAAGTTAGTATATTGTGCACCAAACGTGCAACTAACAAAAGTATAACTTGTATATCAATCAGAAACGTATAATCTCGACGGAAAAATGGGTTAGCATCACGAAAGTTGTTGATCTTAGAATATATCATAAGATAAGCAACTTTTTTACTATCAAAATGTAGATATAAGCGCGGTAAAAAAACACTTCTATTGCACATATTTTTTGATCAGTTTTCGCGTTCGGAGGTCTATGTTCTCTGCGACTGTCAAAGAAGACAAAGTACTTCTTATCGGAGATGGGAGAAAGAGCATTATTGTATCTTGACCTGAAGCATTGATCGTTTTGTTTCGAAACTCAGCGGAATTTTGAACTTTAATAACCTCAAAAAAATTACATTGGAATTTTAAATTAAATTTGATTATTCATTTATATGTATGAAGAAACTTTTTAGACAAAAACTTAAAATTCAAAGCTAAAATGAAGTCAATATAACGATGCCGCAACTTATCGTTTAATTATTCAAATCTGCAGAAACGATTCTTTGATTTCATTGTCAAGTGAAACAACCCAAGTCATAATAAATAACTGTGCCCACAATGACAAAAAATCTATCTCATGAAAACACATAAAATAGTACCTCTCAAATAACCCGAAACAATTAGTCCAACTTTGGCTTATGACTTAATTCTTCCTACACCTATTCGTATACAGGTGTGAGCAAGCGCATTACGAGATTGACCCACTTAACTTACATTGTCGTATACACGAGCTCGTTGACGTAAAAGCCTCGCGATGATGTTATTACTGTCGCGAGAAGCGCCGGAAGTCGTTCGCCCGCCGTACGTTTTTCCCCGTCTTATTAGGTTTTTTTTGTCCTCAATACCTATACCTATATATACTGTTATGCAAAATAGCTGTTTTACGTCGTTATGGCATTGGTTGCGGGGATGAAATGTTGAGAAATGTTTGGCAATATGCGATTCTTAAAATTTGAATAATCACCATGTACGCTTTATTATTTATATTCAAAAATTATTCAACTCGTTTTTGAAGCAAGTTCTGAAACTCGCGGTTTAATCAAATTCTCGTTCGGCTATAAAAAAGCAATAAAACTTCGCTGATAATAATAAGAAGCAGCGCCGTTTTTCAAATTTAAAACTACATACAATTCTACTGCTTCCTAATCAATGCTCGCGCGCACTTGTCTCATTACAATAAACACTCGGCATACATGCACTTACAATCAATAGCAATAACAGCTCTCATGAATATCCATCTCCGCAAAACTCATTACATTATGACATTATAATATACAGCCATACACCAGACGATCGGAAGGTCGCGCGTCACCCCCGGCCGCACTTAACAAGTGTGTAACGACCGAAAAGCGTTGCTCTTTTATCTCGCGTGACTGTATATATATATAGACTAGTTTTTTTTTCTCTCTATTTGTCAGCAGCAGCGCCTCCCGTTACACCTTTTCACCTATAAAAGGTAGAAGCGGTGACAGGCGGCTGCATAGTCGTTACTCGACTCTACGACCATCAGGTGCTTCTCTGCATATTATCTATATAATAGTTTTGGAAATTTGTAAGAAATGTTTCGGTTGACGGTGTTTTTTGCGGTCTGCTTTTGGACGTGTGTTCGGGGACAGTACGAGAATGGTATCATATTCTCGAATGGTGATAATTCGATCGGGACAGTGTATCCTACCCAACCTGTGGCTACAAGTAAGTACCTTGATTATTATAATTATTATTTGTTTTTTATTTGTGCGTTGTTGATATTGTGTATACACTAAATGATATTAAGTTTGAGAAAAATTTAAAGTAGATTGTTCTGTTGTTTACTGCACTAAAAGAATTTGAATTATATATATATAATTCCATTAGCATTCTTCTATATTTCTATATCATCATCATAATAATACCCAAAACTTTTTTATTCATTTTTTTAACATCCCACTTAGAGCACTAAAAAAAGATAAGAAACTCCAATAGCGATAAACGCACGGATTATAGACGAAGTAAATTTAAATTTTCCAGGGCAAGGCAAGTGCATGCGTCTGGCTATAAATGAGTCACGAAAGCCGAGAGGGGGATCATTGATCTTCTCATCAGCCCTCAAAAATCGTCTCGATCTGCACACTTAAATCGATTACTCATCATCTATCTGTCATCAATCATCGAGGCATTATATCGCATCTTTACGCACCTACTGCAACGTCGAAAAATTTCCTAATTATTACTTTAAAACCACCGAGTGCAGCCTTGTACCGCGTATTACCTATACCTAGGCTTGTTTTGATACGCAAAATATTTTTTTTTTCATGCGCACGTGTGACACGCTTAATTGCTGAAAGTTATTTTGGAAGACGTTCCTATCCAACGCGTACTTTGAACCTGAGATTTACTTTCGTGAACATGGTGACGGAATTCATTAATCTTTGATAATATTCATTTGCATTGTATAATATTAAGGTGTTTAAAGATCTATTGGTTTTTTGCATTATAGTTATGCTGTCTACTGATGTTTAATCAAAGATATTATTAAAATCTAGCTACAATCAGCATGCGCAGCTTCCAATCAATTTTTCCAATCAACTAAATCGATATTTGTTATCTATACTTTTTCATACCTTACTCCATATTCAAAATTCGCATATCACGTGTCAGTAGTTCATTGTTATGATGACTCATTGAATACATTCGCATTTTTAGCCACTACAGTAATAGTCAATCAGGGATGCACGTGTGTTCTTGCCGGAACTTGTCCAACTGGAGGAAATGGCATTGATATCAGGATCGTAAACAATGTAATTATTCAAATTTACTATCATGATTATATGCATGTTTTCAAATATCCCTATAACTTAAGTTTAGCGTGACATATACATATATCTACTAGCGTGATTTTAAAGTCAACAAACCAAATAATTGAGGATCTGCTAAAAAAAATTCATGCATGGAAAATTTTACTCTAATTTCCAATTGTTGAAACTTTTCAAATGTAAAATTTTTCTGTTGGGGTTCGTTAAATAAGTATAATTAAATAAAAAATAAATAGCCGAATGTAATAACTACGTTGAAACAAAATCATTACATAATTGCATTAAAATATTGTAAAAAACAAGTATCCCGATGTTGTAATCTCCGAAATTTCGCAGGGCCCAACTCAGACTCCTTGTCCTGCGGGCTACGTCGTGTGCTGTGGCACAGGTAGTGAGAATCAGGTGGACGGCACCTGTGGCATCCGTAAAATCCCTCCAACGCAACAACCTGTCGTAGGTCAGGCGAGTTTCGGAGCCTACCCCTGGCAAGCGGCTCTATTAAACACCCAACAAGCCTACCTCGGCTCCGGTGTTCTTCTCGATGCTACTCACGTACTCACTGCTGCTCACAAAGTCGCGGCTTTTGTGTAAGTGTATATTTATTTGGTATTTATATATGAAAATATTTTTTCAGAGATTCATTTTCCAAGATCGGAATTCGGATGAGAAAAAAAATGATTTCTATACTTATAAAAAGATGTTTGCATATGGGGTGCTTATGATATTTAGTTCTTTAACAACTATTAGGCATCTAAAACTAATAAAACATAATACATTTTTTTACTATAAATGAATAACTCTCATAATGATATATATCGAAGTTTAATTTATTATAAAACAAGGTATCGTTGTCTAACTAAAAAAATTTTTTTATCGAAATTTAATTATTGTAAAATTATATACCTACAGTCGCAACTAAAGAAAGTAATGATAAAACATTGAAAACATTTTTATTATCTCTTATGTTTACTCTGAAGATCTCATGTTCTTCCTTAAATAATGTCAGGAAGAGTCATTACATGCGCTACAAATGAAACATTGCGTTACAAATTAAACAATTGTACGTAACTTGTAAAGTATTGATTATTTATTAACTTTTGCATCGGCGACTTTCCTTGACATTGTTTTAGAAACAAAATGAGATTCTTCAGATTGAAAGTAGGATAAAATATAAAATAGTAGTTTCCAATCTTTTATCAATTTTTTCTCTACCTTATCTAATTTTTAAGTAACGGAATTTCGATTAAAAAATGTTATAGTTTGACGAAAAGCCTGCTGTATTTTACAGTAAACTGATTTTCATATGATTATTATGAGTTATTAGATTAAATACATGAAGAACCCCCTCGAAATCTTCATAAGGTTTAGCAATATTCTGATGCAACGCATCGTCTAAAAGTCACGTAACACTTATTAACCATTAAATTAAATGAATAGCTCGCAATATCTTCGCTCCAATAAACCAACGTTTCGTTGTGCTCACACACTACAGCATCGGTGCCAATTCTATTCATCTGACCCAATACAAGCGCATGGCGTGTGACCCGACGTCACAGCAAACAATTCCGTTTACGAAACTCTCCGGGTATATTTTATATTTCCTGTCCGTTGGAAAAATAAACAAAAAAGCAACAGATGATTCGCTATTAAGTAAAAAGTAGGTAAACACATTTCATAGCGCAGTTTTTGGAAACTCATGTATCAACAGAGCTGAAGGCATTTTTGTCCCTCTTGAATTTTGTATACATATTATAATTTTGCTATTATTAAACTAATATTGCTAATATGCTATTATTAAATTCATAGATTCGAATTAATAGAACGACTATTAATTCGAATCTATGAATTTTGAGTTATTGTATTATGCATACACATAGCCATACGGGTATGTGAATTAAATAATTAAGTCAAAAGAACTCATAACTTTTTTCCATTAAGAAATTATCACAACCTTGATAACGCAGTCCTTTTTGAAAAAAAAAAGAAATAACCAACTTGGGGGCGTTCGGTTAACACTAAAGGCTATAAAGACAGATTACGAACTGAAAATGTAACGGTATGAATTGGAAAACGAACGCTATTACGGAAACGAGGCTTCCGCTATAATGTGTATTAGGTGTGAATACTCATGTGCAATTAGGAATTCCCGTCGCGGCGGCGGATATCTCGCGACACATGGCACTTTCCGCTAATCGCTCGTACCTATACATAATATATATTATGTCAGTAGACCGTGCGCCAAGTGTTTATGCATTCGCGGATGAAAAATTGCGGCAAGAGATAACGCGGGTCGAGTTTTCCGAGTAATTGACTTTTCCATGGAACTGCGGGAGGTCTTACTGTGAAAAGATCGTTTGCTGTATTGAATAGCATTGTTCGCTCTGCGTATAGTCATCATGCCATTAGGTTATGCATATTTTTAAAAATTACCTCGTCCATAATTTACATTATTAACAATAAAACTATTGCATGAAAAATATTTCTACAGGATGTAGATAGCAGTATATATAGAGTTTAAAGCTAATTAGAAATAGTCTACCCGTAAACATCATTAACTCAGTAGGCATCATATTATCCTATATATACCTAGAGCTCAAGATGAGGAAGATAAAAGAAGATCCTTGCTCTCCTTTACGGTTCGTTAACTAGCAGTGCAAGCTATTATACTACTTTTGCGACAATAATTGCCCATTAAATTGAAAAAATTTAAATCTGCTACATACACACTGTGTATATATAAATATATGATTTTCTGTAAAAAATCAAATTTTCAAAAAATTATTCGTCTGACTATGCAGGGCACTACTCTACTTATATATCGCTATACCGAAATACAATATGAGGGACATGATTCATACAGTAACAAAAAAAAGTATTTTTTCAGAATTTCAAAAAATATAATTGCATATGATATAATTAATAAAAATTGAGAAATTAAAAATAATTTTTACAGAAACAATCCAAAGGGCATGTTAGTACGACTCGGTGAATGGAACGCCCGAAGCAGCGCTGAACCTCTGGATCCTGTAACGGTTAATGTCGCCAGGATTACGGTTCACCCGCAGTTCAACGCAAATAATCTCGAGAACGACGTAGCAATCGTTACGCTCGACGGATACGTCAACATTCCTTCCTATGCTAATGTCAATACTGCCTGTAAACCCACTACTGCTCCGGTCGCTGGCAGAAGGTACTTGCAGTTTTTCTTTTCCCAAAAGTGATCGAACAATAATCTTTTCGAAAACATTTTGAAGTTTTTTTTTAAAGAAACTAATTTATTGTATAATATATTGTTCAACAAGGGATTGAGTCATTTTTTTGACAAGTGCGTGTGCAGGCCCTTTTTCATTCGATTCGGGAGAATAGGAGGTCACGGATTTTGAGTCGTACGCCACTCACTTACAAAATTACAATTCCTTAAATTTTGACTATTTTTGAGAAGTAGGGGGAAATATCCATCACCTCTCACTACATCGGGAGGTAGTGGCTTATGACCTCCCTAGGTGATGAGCCATTTCCTCCCTCACGCGCGGAATGATCAACTTTCCATTCGCTTTAGCATGCATGAGAAAAGCCTATTTCATGCACATGCAAAAAGATTAGCATTTAAGTCAGTTTCATTACTTAAACCTCTATAAAATTAACAAAGTAAAATTATATTATCACTCATTTTCCATCACAGATGCTACGTAGCGGGCTGGGGTAAAAATTTGTTTGGACCAAATGGATCTTACCAGAGCATCTTGAAGGAGGTCGATGTACCAATCCTCGACAGCACCGAGTGCGAAAATCGCCTCAAGCTAACGAGGCTCGGAGCTGCCTTTGTCCTGAATCGAGTAAGCTTCATGTGCGCGGGTGGCGAAGCGGGAAAAGATGCCTGCACTGTAAGTATTTTTTTATATTATTAGATTTATGAAAGCAAAAAATACATACACAGATTATAATAAATAACAAAATTGGATACATCTTTAATACATAAAAAACTGTTTTAAAGGGTGACGGTGGAGCTCCACTAGTTTGTCAAAAAACGACCGGCCAGTGGGAGGTGGTCGGCATAGTAGCTTGGGGCATAGGTTGCGCTACCCCCGGTGTCCCCGGTGTCTATACGAACGTCTTCAACTTCCTGCCGTGGATCAACACAATCGTCGCTACCTTGTAAAAACTGCTGCCTCATGGAAAAATTGTGTTCTTACTTCGGAAGAAGATATTGGTTGACGTTACCGAGTGCACTGCTTCGCATTCTAGCGAGACACTGTTTTCCGAATTCCGTACTATAACTATTAGACAGATAGTTCAAGCGAGACTAATTTAAAAAAAATCGTGTACTATAGATATAATATAGGATAATTTCACAGTGAGTACAGGTGGGAAAAGAAATAACGCCGTAGTATACAGACTGGATAAAATTTATATTTTCCAAGTTTTCATCGAATTTTTTCTCTGTTCGCTCATTCAACATTAGATTATAAATATTTGTTTTTTTTTGTATATATACACTTACGCTCATAGAATCTCGAAACAAATGAATTTCAAGGGTAAAACGCAACGCACGACTTATGAACTACAAGTTTTCATTTGCGTTTGCACGTGTGAAAAAATCGGGGGAGAGAATCGAGTGAATCAAAAGAGAAACAAGGATTAGCTCTTCTGATTATCTGCCGAGGCAAGAGAAATATTACAAAAAAAAAAAAAGATTTTTTTTGTTTGTCATTGGGCTTATTCTTCGCGTCTCTTGACTCTCAATTATCTCCCTGTAAGCTAAAAGCGATCATTTTAGCTGTAATAGTTTTTTTAATGAATTATCTTTATTTATTTACCTTGTAAAAAAGTACGCGAACACTGATTGTCGATCAAACAACATCATTGCGAGAATGATGATGATCGATGTTCGCGCGCATTTATATTTATACTATATGAGAAGCTCTCGTGAGAGTAGAAAAAGTTTTACTCCTATTTATATAATGTTTACTTGTCTTCCCTTCACGAAACAAATTCTGTTTGCAAAAAGTGTACATAGTCGTATATAAGCTTCAATAAAACTATTCTGTACAAGTTTTATTTTTTGTTAACAATAGACTTATAATAAAGAACGAATGTTAATTTGAAGAATTAAATGTTTTTATTTCATTGTCTCTTAAAAAAAGAGATATTGCGCATTTCACCAATCGTACAAAGTATATACGTATTTTAGTGTTCCTTTTTGTTTTAAGAAACAGTATGTTATGTAATTATTAAAATACGAACGCAAGAGTTAATTTAATTTGTCTTGCAAAAAAAAAATTCAATATCTGAAAGGTTGCCCTGAATTGTTTCAGAAATCTTTCATGTTTTAATGCTTTATTTAAAAATAAAAAAAAAACATTCTAAGGTATTATTTGGTATTAAATACACTACATACACATTTTTAATTTGTTCTCTAAAAAGACAAATATACATTTACTTCATTTGAACCTCTGAAGTCGTAAACGGTGTCATTGTGCGAACTCACGGAACTTTAAGAGCCTTCTTCTTGCACTTAATTTTTATTATTTATTTCCAAGTAATCGAAGCCCCCGAACAAAAATGCAGATGACGTATCATTCTCATTAACCAAAATCTCGGTTAAATAAATATTTTTAAAAAATGACGACTTTCTACATTTGTGAATGATTCGAACTCAGAAAGTTTGCGTCGTTTTATCGAGTTCAATATTACATGAGCGACTTCCTCGTTATTGTTTGGTATTGTTTATATAACCAAATCAATTGTACAAATTTAGGTGGATTTTAGAGAGCAAGTACTGTACAGAAGTTTAAAATACAATTTTAAATCCATTTGATCAATAGCAATAAAAGTGAATATTTTTCAATTTTTCTATTTCTGGTTAGTTCTTTTTTTTATAAAAGATCGAAGTGCTCACTAACATAATTCGCATCAGTAAAATGTACAATATATTCTAAACGCTTAATTTGTTGATTAAACGGAAATTGATCGTCATTGTTCATATTAATATAATAATAATAATAATAATAATAGTAAAAATAATAATAGTAATAATAGTAGTAGTAGTAATAATAATTATTACAAGTCACTTGAGGATAAAACGTTCTCCAGAACATCCATAACGCTAAAAATTTAACCTTCAAGTAACTTACATATTCAACAGCTAATAAATACAGCATTTGAAAATGTGTTGGACTCTCGCTTCTTTTCTGTTCACAATTAAGCGCAAGATTAATTTACAATGTAATTACTTCTTAGAAGTAAAAAGACTTCTTCAAAGTGCCTATTCAAAACACAATCACAAAGTGCCTTGTGAACACAAAAACGTCATCAATTTCAACTATAGCAGACGCAAACTTTCTTGCTTTATGTTTTACTTATACTCGGGACCGCCTTTGCAGTCTACCGTTTACTCCTGAGCCGACGTACACGTAATAGCATTATTATTAAATTCGGTGATGGACTACTTTTGTCACTTTGATTTAACGCTTATTACCATGTAAAATTTATAAGTTTTTGACAATGATTGAAAGTTAATACTTGTCACAGTTGACAAAATAGAACCATCACGAAAAAGTATATATAATTCATGAAACATTTATAATAAAAAAAAAATTCTTATTGTATAATAAATCATTTATCAACTTTTTAATTTATTGGTTTGCAAGTAATAAAAATAATGAAAATAAAAACATTATTTATCTATTTACATAAAAATTTCACTTTTTGCAACATATTTTTGAACGTTTACTCATGAAAAATCTAACTAGGAATAGAACACAACGTATTTCATGGTTTTAAAGATTAATACGTGTTTTCAGATAAAAATTGTTCAGTGCGTTGTTGTTCGTAATAAAACGTAATAATATTACCATCGATGAACTATTTCCTTGGAAGTTATGGATAAAAAAAATTGATCGATTAGAATAACGATAAATCACTAACAAATCGGAAATTCAAATCCTTTTGATAAAATAAAATCATCAGTGAAAGCTTTATTTCTAACTTACAAAAAAGTAGTTCATCCCCGAATAAACTTTTTTTAATGTGCAGCCATGTCCGTAATCATCATAATGAGCACAATCGTATATATTATCTCAATATTTCTCTATCTTTCCTTCCGTTTGGAAAGAAATTACTCGATTATTTACAGCCAAATGAATACTCTTTTTTTCTCCGTGGAGCGAGAATGACCAATCGACCTTGTCGAAACTTCCCATAAGAGCAATGCATTCTTCTCTATTTAGCTCACTTCCAGTTTCTGTCACCTGATTTAATTTACATGTTTTTCCTTAGCGCAACTGTGCTTTCGACAAAGCTAATTTGTTAGACAATAATTTCTTTACTTGTAAAAGCGATTCCGAATGACTTTTTCTAAACATTAATTATAAAACTAAAAGAAACTGAAAAAAGGATATCAGAATTTCCCGGCATTAAAATATTAATCGCCAGATCGTCGCGCTAGTACAGAGTTTCACAATTGCAGTTTTATAGAGCCTTCATTTCTGTTTCGTATGACAATACCATGCCTTTGGCATTAATGATCGGTAAAAAAAACGTTAATTATGCGCATATGCAATCATCGTACAGGAAAAATTTATCTGCACTTTTCGCTGTATTGAACGATAGCAAAGAAGAAATTAGTTGATACAATTTATAAAAATATATAGTTCGTACATTTGACATAAACATTTTATATATTTTCAGAAGAAAAAACGAATAATAAAAAGTACATCTAATATCTACTGTGCTTTCGTTTGTTATAATACAGATTAATCGCAGAATACACAATGATTCGAAGATTTTTCGCTCGGCATCTTAGTAAAGGAAACCTAGTTGAATCTTCTTGTACAAGACAATAATTATTTCTTCGCATATCACTTACAATAAATCATACTACTGACTATTATCTCCATCTTTTCTTGTCTATTTTATATCTTGATAGTACAATCGTTTGTCTTTTCATCTTTCCTATCGATTTATTTTTATCTCCGTAATCTTATCGCGATATAGGCGCGCATTTGTGACCCAGATAAGCTTTTCTAGCACCCGCGTGAACGCGGAGCGCCATTTTTCTTTCAATTATTCGCACGGGTTTGTATGGTGTCCACGACGCTGTTATCCTCGATTTATATATTTTTTTCTTATTTTATCTTTAATCGGCTATGGAGGTAGGCGGTCTAATTGTGCGAAAAGAGATCATTGCTGAAGTTTCTTTTTCTTTTTGAATTCTTAGTATTTTATCTTCGTCTTCGCTCGATAATGCCGACAAGTTTTGTCTTCGTTATGTCTGAAAGTTGTTTTTTTTCTGTTGCTATTGTAAAAGCAATTTTTCTCACACAACCTTTGTCTCGGGAAATGTGTTTTTTGACGTCATTATTCAATACTTTTTCTATAATGCCTTGGCCATTATAGAAGTTATGCATTGCTTTGTTGCTTTTTTTTGCTTTAGAAAAGACAAATTTTTAAGTGCAAAAAGACATAGGAAATAGTTTGTTTTATTGTACTAATAAACAAAAGTATAGAATAAAAATGACAAAAAACACAATTTTGGTATTCAACTCATTTAAACACTATAAGAAAGTGTTTAACAATTTTTCTTAATAAAATGTAAATTGCATTGTCTATGATTTATTTAGATATGGAAGAAAAATGACTATATTTAATGATATTCTAAAAAAAAGAAATTGCTAATTGCACACGTTTTTTGTAGTGGTGTCGACTGAGATTCGCCTTAACTTTTAATTTCACTCAATGCCAGATTCAAAAAAGCATTTGCTTCGCTATAAAACGCCCACCTTTTTGTCAAGATTTATAATACTTTTATTAACATTGTTATAAGATAAATCTACAATATATACAGTTAGACTATGAAACTTTCTATGAAATATACATCCTATTCAAAAATGAATTTAGTACCAAAGGTTTTATTTATTTATACAAAATTGAATATAGAAATGTAAAAAATTCCTCTCATCTTCTTTTTTCTTTTACAAAAAAAGCTCACGTAACATTATGTGTATTAAAATTTCATTTCCCGATTTCATGATTGCGTTTAATTTGCACGCAGCTTCAACAAACAGTTTCGATGGCAGCTAAATGTATGCTCGACAATGAGGCTAATTTTGTACAAAGTATATATTTAGTACAGTATGTAAATGAGCAATTATCACCAATAGGTGCAACATAATTAAAAAAGAAGTTGTTAAAGCGAATCTCTTGAAAGTATTGCTAGTTCTGTCTTCTTCGTTAGTGTGGTCAGAAAATAAAACAATCACAGTCCCTCGCTACAATAACCGTGACGCGCGCGAAATATTAAAACAAAGTCACAGAGTTATCGAGCTCGCGGGACAAGTGCAGCTTCGTTTTTCCAATTGTCACTTGATCTAGTCTCTGCGAAAAACGACACGTCTTCCAACCAGCCTAACGCAACACATTCAGCGCGAGTCTACCCGGCTCTCGGAAAAATGCAAAGAAAAAAAGAAACCTGGAAACCTCCAGCTCTTTTCCGCGTGATCACAGATGCGCGCGGTTTAGACCGACGGCGACATGATGTGCGAGTGTTGCATCTGACCGACGACGCTGGGCATAGAGGCCGGCGAGAGCAAATGGCCTCGTTCCATCTCGTTGAGCTCCTGCTGTGGGTCTCCGGCTCCGCCACCACCACCCGCTATCGAATTCGTCGATCGCGCTAGGCTACTACGCTGACGGCACATGTACGGTGTCTCGCCCGGAGATGGTGTTTCTCGACCCTGTACGTCGTCGTTCGTTGCAGGTTGCAATGTACAATGGAAAAGAATTCAGAAAACAGATATTTAGTTTGTGGAATTATGAAAAGTATTGTATACGTTGTGATGAGGGAGTCAATTTGATATGCAGCGACTCTTGCAATTTTTGGAGGATGTGGAAGTTATTTTGCATATTGTTCTCGTTATAAGAGACATTGTATAGATGTTGCGTTAGTTTAAAAGAATTCTCGTAATTGATTAATAATATTAATATTTGAAATCACTAGGTGAGACTTTCGAAATCTTTACTTAACTGCTTCCAGTTACCAAACCAAAAGGATCAAAGGTCCAAAATTCCTACAAAATAAATTGCTCACTGAGTAAACAATAATTTCACAAGTTAATTGACCAAGTATTACTTTCACATCCTGTTGCAAACATTTTTGGATGTTAAAATGTACATCGTTATTGTCGCTAGTCACAGAGCTGCGATTTAGTATTGTGTATTGTGTTGATCAAGAAAGTGGGATAATGTACATCGTGAGTGATTCAAATGACTATGCAGAACGTTAAAAAAATCTAAATACAAAGAGTAGACAAGTAGTAAATCTGTATGCATAACAATCTATTGATCTGGAGTATATGTGCTCCTTTATTCACGCTTCTCTTACGATACAAGAAAAAAAAATTTACCCATCACAGTACTAGTTTCAGACTTGACGCATTCTAAGCAGTGACCAAAGCATTTGGAGTTGGCTAAGGATGGAAGAAAATGTTCGTTCCTTCTACATTGGTTCTATAGGATAAAGGAATTCAAGGAGAATTGTCAATGTTATATGTGCAATCGTTGAAATGATGCCATTAAATAAGGTACTTATTCCTTGGCAAGATACTTTTCAGTAATAATCCAAATATTCATATATGAATTTGGTGGCATTATTTTAATAAATTTATCGGGTCAGAAGAAAAATATCATATCTGTTTTCGCTTGAAAAAGGCCTATCTCGGCTTTCGCGTGAAAAAGAACCTCTTTCGCACGATACATTTTTTCTCTCTTGATTTAGGTGGGTAAAAGTATTTGTGTTTTCAAACTGATCAAAACTTATTGGTTAAAACATTTTGAACAAATGTAGGTATCACGAGATAGGCTCTATCTTAAGAGAATGCTGAGATAGGCTCTTTTTCTTCTGACTCAACGAGTTATTCTTCTTAGAAGAACAATCAAAATATTATTAAAGAGTTGAGTGTTAAAGATTTTGACAATTATAAGCTTTGCATAGCAATAACATTGATTTAAAAGATCTTACCTGTTTTGACGGGCCACAACACGTAGCCTGATTACATGGTTTGTCGGTTTTTGGACAGTCAAGTACACAGTCTTCTGTTGGAGTTTCTTTAATTTCACTGTTAGATTGGTACTGGAAGTAAAACGCAAATATGAGCCCCTTGAAGAAAGACATTTAAAGTTGCTTTACAAACGTAATTGATCTTACATCTATGAACTCAGGCTGTATGGTAGTAGAGTGGATGCCCTCGTTATGGAAGAATTCTTTGACCTGCTCCGCAATCTTCATGTACTCGGACAGGTTGCGGCAACGTATATGAGCTGAGGCGATGATCCTATCACCGGCCAACTGCCAGACGTGGAACTCGTGGACGGCAAGTACGCCATCGATATTCTCCAAAAGTCTTTGCTGAATAGCATCGACCTAAACAATGGTAAAATCATATCAAGTTATCTTACAACAATTTCATAATTTTTATTTCGCAGCATAGTTCCGATTATATTCAATAATACCTGAATGTGCGTTGGTACAGTTTGTAAGAGAATCAAAGCTGATTCCTGAAGAAGAGGCCAGACTGATTTCAGTATAAGCATCACAAGAAGCAGAGATAGTGCCGGATCAATGTAAAATCTGCAAAAAAAATGTTCATTCAATTGACTTCATAAAAGACCCAAATATTTTTAAAAAATCGCAACATACCTGTACTCCCAGTTGGTGAGCCAGACGATAAGGGCGGAAACGATGACGATAACAGAGCCGAGAGCATCGGAGAGCACGTGGAGGAATACTCCGCGCATGTTCATCTGGCTGCCGTCGCCGTGGCCGTGTCCGTGGCCATGGCCTCCGGCGCGCTTAAGGGGCGAGGGCGGCCTGTAAGTCTCGTCATTCTCATTGTCATCGGTGCCTACCAGCGTGCTCAGCCGGTTGTGACTGCGCGAGATGCTGTGAGAGTGACCGCCGTGTCCATGACCGTGCTCTGCGGGAAAGGACATTTTTTATTAGTCTATATTAAGATTAATTAAATAACTGGCTATAGTTACGCGAGTTTTAAAAACAAATAGAATAATTATGCCTTGGATTAGAATTCTTATGTACTGCTTATTGATATTCTAAAGAACCATCGTCATCACTATTATTTTATTCCTGGAAGTCTATATACTACGGTATAAATTATTGACGTTTTCTTGTGACTGCACTTGGTACGTATAATTTACGGTGAAAAAATCTAGATGTGTACTCAATACCTGCATGGAAACCAGTAAGAGATGTTTTTATTTCTTTTCCGCGTGAAAGAATAATATCAAGGGAATACAAAGAAATAAAAAATTTGACGTATCAAAATATTATTTTAACTTTTGAAAAATAAGGAAATCCGTATAATTTCACTTCACGTTATAATCAATAAATGCAAAAAACACTCATTAAAGTTTAACAACACATACTGTTCAATACTGAGAAACTCATTATTTTAGTTAGAAAATCAATGATTTTTATCACACACCAAATATGTTTGAATATTTGTTTTCTTCGTTTACAAAATCCTTCTTGAAAACTCACACCTAATAATACATAATAATCATAAGCACGTTTATCAATCGTGTGTATGGCTAACCTAGACCGGACGTCGAAGGCGAAGCCGAAGAAGAAGGCGAGTCGGCCTCAGTCGAAGAAACAGGATTCACGGCAACAGGACCGACGGAATATTGCCGCGCGCGTTTCACCTTAGCCAAGAAGGGACTTAATATTCCTTCTGCATTACCTACGCGATAATTCGTACACGATATAACGTTAATGAGGGACATTAAAGGTGGGACACGCGCCGCAGCTTTGTGCCGTGTCCTTAGCCCCGACAAAAGAGTACCCATTGTTCGATTTCATAAGAGAGTATAGATATACGCTGCGTGAGTTTAATGGCTTGCCACATTACGTCGTTACCGCTGAGCTCCGGTTTGTTGCTATTGTCGGACTTTAGAGACGTGGTCAGATTAGTTTAGGCCGTAAAGATATTTATTTTTGCGAGAAAGAAAATGACCGATAAGAATCGTGGTGATTTTTTTTAGTTCTATGTTAATGTAGTAGATAAAAAGAAACAGGTAAGGTCTATCGGAACGAATCGTATTTTATAAATGCTTCACAAGTTTTAAGCAATACGGATGAAATTGATCAATTTCGCATGCTACAAAGCGTATACATTTTCACACTTGAACGCTTCTGATTCGGTTGATTCTCCCGACTTCCATATTCATCAGTAGATCTCAAAGAGGTTTTTCTCACTTTCAAGGGTTTGAGAATAAATTAAAAATGATTTTTCAAGTATGGCACTAATTGACTGAATTACCTAACCAATGTCAAACCTATTTTGAGAACAACCTTATGGAACTAGGTGTTTTTAGTTTATTGAGTCATTTTAGGACGTAAAAAATCGTCAGTTAGCCTCACCTACTGCTGACTAAATATTTTACGACTTCTTATTTTAAAATAATTTAAAGAAATAATAGATTGTAATATTCGAGATAAATCGAACGATCTAACGCAACCAGTAAATAAAAAAAATACAAAATTCTTAAAAACTATAAAAAATTAAATTATATATCAGAAGGTTGCGCCCTTAAAAAAATGGTTTCTAACTTCAGTCGCAGAATTGCTTGCAAACCACAAATTAAACATAAACAAAGAAACTATTTTCTTGATGAACTATAATTACCATGGAACAAGCACAATCCGACAAGATTGACCACAAGACCTAAGGCGCCGACGACGACGAGGAGCTTAGCATCGTGAATCTTCTCAACTTCGATAAACCTCTTGCAGGCCTCGACGGTAATACTAAAGCACAGCGCTACGAGGAAAACAGCGTTAACCAGTGCACCAAGGACTTCAGCCCTTGCCCAGCCAAACGTATTCTTCGACCATTTCTTTGGAGACATCTGCAAGATAGAAGTTAAATGTTGAGATAATGGCCAAATCAGTTTATCTCTGCTGTGACGCGTTTGAATATTATTATCAGTTAATTGTGTTAATTGCTAATGTGAATGTGTCAATGAAGTAGATAGAGATAGCTAATCAAGTTCTGAGAAGAAAATTATTTAAGAATAGGGCTGAATTCTTGAATTTTGCAGTCTGTGAATTTTCAATGATAGACTTTAAAACTAGATTTTGATTTGCTTCGAATTTGTGTGAATTTTAAGTATGAATGAATACTTTTTGCTACAGATCTCCATAATTGTATACACAATGAAGTATGGAAATAAAGTAAGAAGAGAATCTAACAAATCAAGTATGCAAAAAAGACGTTATGCGAGCATATTTAATTATGTATAAAAAGGAAAAAACCTTGGTAGTTTCCAGATTAATCTTAGTAACTAACATCTTTCTATTGTAGTTGTGAACAATTAAAAAATGGTCAGTTAAAAAATGTCTAAAAAAACTGCCATGCATGAAGGAGCAAATCTTATTTCTTACATTGAGACAATAGTTGAATCATACAAATTTTTCTTTCTTTCCATGTATTCCTTTCTTTGCTTCTGTGACATAACATTTTTTTTCCATTAACTAATTTTTTTGCACCATACCCGTGATACAATAGGCATTACATGAATAAAAATCAGTGTTATGCATTTTATGGAATTACTATAGAATACTCTGTTACTTTGTATTACAATCATACTTCATGAATATTTCAAGTAATAAAAAATGAATTAGCATTAGTGTTTCTTAATTTTGATTCTGTAAGGTAATTTAATTTTATCATACTAACTTTTACAGAAAGAAAGGCTACCACTAAGGCAGCCACATCTGATAACATATGAAAACTATCCGCTATTAGTGCCATGGAATTTGTCACATATCCCACGATTATTTCAACCAGGAAGAAAAATGCTGTCAACCATAGCATGGTCAAAAGACGACATTTTTTTCCTGTAAAGCGTCCCATCTTGATTATCTGCAAAAGAAAAAAAAACAGAACATGAAAAAACCATTAATAGATTATTAAAAGACTAGTTAATTGATAAGAACTTTGAAGGGTCAGCGACATTGCATGTATCATAGGCGCCTAATTTATCTTTGTATCGTATCTCTTGGGAGATAAGCAAACAGAAATTTGTAAATAATAATTTGTGCCTTAATGATTCAAAATTCATAACATAGATTTTATTAAATATCTTAAAATTCATAAAACTAATTTTATTGTTGTACTATATTTATGACTATTGAATATAACAAAATTTTAAAAATAAAATGAACAGATTACATGCAGTTGAATGTCTACGAAGACTATGAATGAGACAGATTAAATATGAATGTTCTCATGACATGCTTTAAATTTAAAACAATCAATTCTAATCTACTTCCTGTCCACAGATATCAATGAAAAAAGATTTTCAGGTAAGTCAAATAGAGGTAACTATTGGATGATTATAAAATAGAACTTTCACAAACAAATTTCTGCGATAAAACTGCTTTTTCTTGCAAGAAGTATATAATATCACCCAAGCATATAGCTTATAAGAATTACTATCGCCAATTGATCGAGATCAAATATTTTTTGTAAGGTGTGCCAGCCTGCAATTGATAAGTCTTGGACAATACATTCTTACATTTATCATGTACAAATGCAAGAAATTCACACACTGACACGGTAATCATTAATCTAGGCCTCTATTGTGCTACTTTTCAGTTCTAATTTCAGATGAGATATCGACTTAAGTGGTCTCAACTACATCGCTAATCTGTCTATGTGTGATCCCTCCTTATATTGAGTGATATTATTATTTTATACTTCCTTCATCTTGTTAGAAAACTACCTTGTATTAAGTTATTGATGAAGAAATGACAAGATCTTATATTCTGTTGAATATTTATTAATTCAAAACTTTCTTTACTATATTATTACATACAATCAATTTAAACAATCAAGTGACAGCAATTGAATGAAACCAATTGCTAAGCTAACAAAATACTTTATTTTTGGAACATTATCTTGACTTCAAAAGATAGCACCCCTAAAGAAACGTCGATTATTTTATGGTCATTTGAAATCGAAATCAACCAGTCTTAAAATATTCCAAATTCCATATCAAGAGAGAAAAAAAGTAGTCTCCCAAATTTATGCAAATATTATGCATCATCTTAAAAAGACTTTATTAAAAAATAAAACAAGCAAGTATCACACTCGCCGCGAGATAAATCAAACAAGTATCAATAACGCTCCAAAACGACCTCCGCGTAAGTACTTTTCACTTCTCAAAGCCCTTCGTAAATAAGCAACTCGACAGGCGCACGGTGCATAATTAAAGTATACTATATACTGCTTCGAAACTTCGATTTTCCCCGCATTCCTCGTCAATAACTCACTCGAAGGAAAAACGCGCAGGAGTCGTCGGGCGATAAAAGAATTCCGCCTTTTTTTTCTCCGACGAGTCGAAGAAGCTTCAGCAGCTAATACTTAATTATTATCTGCGAGATTAGTTCCCGAATTCCCGCGAGTCGACCCAGATTAGTTTGTTGACACTCGTCTATTGCTCCAATTGCGGCGGCCGTGAATTGGACCACTTTAATCATCGAGATCCGATGACGATGATTGACCAACTTTTTTTCTCGGGCCGTGCGGCCAGATGAGAGCAAAACCACTCGGTCTCTCTTTTGAGAGCTAGAGAGAGAAAGAGGACGGGAAAACTTTCTTTATCTCGGTTTCTATGGACGGCGGCTAACGATAAAACCTTGCGTGCAAGCAATGAGAGAAAAAGGTGAATCATCCGTCTCTCTCTTTCTTGCTCGAGGGAAAAATATCGTCGTCGTTGTCGTCAGAGCGTTTAAAAATAGGTTATGTCGCGCGAAGAAAGCTCTCGTTTCTTCCCGATTCAAAGGAGACAGCTAATATGTAGCTTCATCGTGTTCGAGACACTGTAGCTATAACTACTAATACCTACTCTTTTATAAGGTAGACGAGAAAAATCGACTTACGGACTGGCTCGGCCCAAGGGTGTCCCGCGAAAAGACTCTTCCTTCTCCTCGTTCTTATATACTTGAAGCTTATACAGCGACTGCTGAGGTCGACAATATGCAGCTGCGTGTCGATGTATCAGGTAGAAAAATCGCAGCGGCCACCGGGAAAAATGTTTATAAACATTATTACCACGGGGGACTTGGGTGCACACTTTTTCTCGTCGCTCCGCTGCACACTGCACTGAGACTATTCGTGTGAAGTTCAACGACAGGGACACACGAGACCAACTCGCGCCGTAGTGTAGCGCTACTGCTGCTGCTGTTCTCGGTAGGTACTCGACTCGACTGCAGACTCGGCTCCACTGTGAGAAGTGTGGGAACGGACTGATTGGAAAAGCGGAGCGCGAGCGTCGACGTTTTTTGATACTGACCGTCTAGCCGTCCGCCGCAGTCGAATTATAATAAAGAAAAACTACGTTGACGCGGTTGCTTTTGTGTTTGGTGACGGTCAGACGTTTACTTTTTTCTCTTCTAAATTTTTTTCAGTTTGAATTTGTGATTCACTACAATTATACATCACTGAAACTGTACATAGAAGTCTTACAGTTGTAGATTTACGTGTAACAATAGAATTCAATTCTTTAAACTATCGAGAAGAAAATGATACAGAGAAGTTTATTACTTATTTAATATTTTATTATATGATTGAGGTTTTATCTTACAATTACATGGTAGGTATAAAATATAAACATTAACTTTTAAAGAAATTACAGTGCTATCATATTACTGCTTCTCAGAGTCATAATAATAAATTGAAAACCTTATGTCTGAACTAAAGATTTTTCGTTTAAAAGTATGTGGCTACTCAATACTTTCTTTTTTTGTTTGATTTTGGCAAATCGATTCATGTAATTTCAATGCAAAATTACTTTTCCTAAACAATGTCATTGAATAAGTATTCAATTTTTTTTACATACATACAGTATTAGATCAGTAACTGCAACTTCTTAATGTCAAATTATCAACTTCTCTTAACAGGATAAAAATGTATGATTTTGAAAAAAATTTTCAAATTACTTTACATAGTTATAATAATTCTTTCATTATACAGGTTACTAAATTTAATTTCATCGCAAATATATTTACAGATTATCAAATTCTTAAAACAAAACGTAACTATCAACCAATATAGGTCAGCTGGTCAACTAACGCTTTTTTGTAAAGGCAAATACGTAAAAAATGAATTGACATTATCAATAGTTGTAAGGTGAACGATAAAAATACAACTACAAATCCTAATGTGTGCGGCATGATCAGTCTTTAAAATGATGTTCCAAAAAACAGAGGAAAACGCATGCCACGAGTTTATAACTTACTCAGGCAAGCTTTTCAACTCATCACATGGTTTACAAAATACAATTCACAATAACCGTTCGCTTATTTTTCTTGCATTTTGCACACTTTGGACTTAATGGTTTCGTGATACATGTCGGCAAGCTCACAAACATCAAGTTTATCCGTCAAAGTCTTATACATAGCCTGCTTAGTGTTCTCCGACAATTTGTCGGTGCTGTTCTCTAAAGCAATGTTCAACAATATTTCCGATGACATAAGTTCATTTCTTGCTAAAATTTGATCCATTATCGAATCCGGCGATACATTGTCTAGTACGATTTTAAGATCATTCGTATTAGGAATACATTCAATCACACCCTTCTCTTTATCTTGGGAAAGTCTTTTGGCAAGAATATTCAACATTTCCGAAGAGCTGAACTTATCAACGATGACTTCTTTTAATTTCTTCTTATAAGTTTTTAGCACCAAATTGTAGAAGTCCTCGTCCGAGTCGAAGATCTTTGGAAGCTGTTGAAGTACCTTCTGCAACCCTACGGATTTCGCGGAAGCCTTGAAGCTAGCCTCACTGTCATCTTCTACACTCAGTCCAAGCATGTCTAAAGTCTTTTTCTTTAGTTCTTTGTCTGAATGATCGCCCATTTTTTCCTTGTCAAACAATAATTTAAAAATTAACGTCTTATATTCTACTGAAAAGATCTTTTATTAATTTTAAAATAGTATATACTTACTCTATATCCGGTAAGAATTTTTCCAGCATTAAACCTCTTCAAAAACGCGTTAAATAGAAATTCATCGTTGCACTGGTCCATCAGCTCGGCACAAGCTTCCTCGTCACTTTTCCTCGATCTCTTCATTGGACTTGTCTGCATCGAGCTATCTGTTGATTGTCGCTTCCTGAGCCGTTTGATGTCGTACACGGCCGAAACATTAATCGAGGCCAGATCACTGTTGTTACTTGAATTCTTCATGAGATCATCAAATGACATGCTATCCGACTTGGTTTTGCTGTCTTTAGACTTATTTCCAATTGGTGTACTTGACTTAGGTGTAGGTGACCTCTTCTCAGGTGTCCTTGTGAGCTTTTTCGTACTTTCATATCTCGATAGTGCCTTCTTAACGCAGGCAAGTTTTGGTGATTTAATAGGTAGACGGTTGACGTCACGTTCCGTAAGCTGCGCCAAATCACCTACTGAGTGAATAGACTTGACAGACAAGTGTTTCGCGAGATCGTTTGTGAAGAGTGGATCAACCAAATCAGCGCTGATCGATTCCACACCATCTACGCAGGAAACCAACGAAGGGTACACTGGAAGCGTAGAATCTAGGGCTTCTGGCTCAATAAGTTGTGCAACGCTAAATTTAACAAAATTAACAGTTTGTTAAACCTAATTAATTTTTAAAATATTTCTTCATTATATGCATATCAATGTTCTTACCTATTTTGTGTTTCTTGACTGAGCGGCAGGTTGGAGAATATTGAGTCCGTCACCGGTAGTGTATCACCTGGATCACCACTCTGTTGTGAGCAGCTTTTAGGGGGAGCTTTATCCGACACATTATTAGTACCCTCAAGACTGGAAGATAAATTCTCAACGTCCACGGTATCTTCTAGGGAAGTAGTATGATTGTCAGAAGACTTTTGAAGAATATTCGACAAGTTAATGGAATCCAATTTAATGGAAGAGCTGTTCTGATCATTCTGAGTAGAAGTTTGGACTATATCCACACTCTCGTTATTTGTGGTAATAACATTGTTGTCACTGAATATGTCCACGTCTTGAGTGTTAACCACCACTTGAACCTTAGTTTCAGCAATCTGCGATTCTCCCAAAGAAATATCAGATAGAACTGTTGAAAGCATCACTTTTGGAGAGAGAGTAGTCATTGGAGCATCGGTGGAGACATTTGTAGACTCATCAATGACAATTGGCTCGATTGATTTTGTTTTATCATTGTTGACGAGCTCGTTGTTCTCTTTTTCGGTTCGTTCAAGATCCATCTGAATTAATCGCAGTTTCGCATGCTTTCTTGATTCCTTTCGAGAAATAGGACTGCGCATCGTAGGCAATTTTTCAAGCTTTGGTGGAGACGACGATTCTGTCATAATTTCATAACCCATCTCACGGGATACTGGTGGATCGGCAAAACTTACTCTTTTTTTCTAAAAAGAAAAAATAATTTTTTTTAATGCTAATAATGTAAAGGCTTGCATCTACATTTTTAAGAGATTTAAAGCACTTACCCTGTTAGGTGTATCTACTTCAACCTCTTGCATCCTCTTTAAAATACTGGCACTGGGTGAAGCAGTCAAAGATGGAGGATTTGCATTAGACCACTCAAGTAAGGGTAACTCCTTTTTAGTCTTTCCATTTGGCGATGAATCGCTACCACTTGCAGCGCTACTATTTTGCGTTTCCTTCTCCGTGGAGACAATTCCGTTTTCACTATCCCGCTCATGTTTATCTAGTTTAGGCGAAATACGTTCACCATCGTTCCTTAGATTACAAAACATTGCTATTGATGGCGACGAGCACACTTCCTGCCTCATACTGTTGTTCATGTTGCTGAACATCTTTTCCTGACGACTGCCGGTACTGGGACTGGAGACTCTATCATTCTCTTTGGAGACTCTGTCTTTTTTGGGGATAGGCACCACGGTCACCTCATCTACAGACGTGGAATCTGATTTCGAGGCGTCGGAAGAAAGTTTTTCAGCGAGGGACTGCTTTGTGACGAGACCAAGCATTTGAGCAGCACGCCCTTGTAAGGGGAAGGCTTTAGAACGGAAGAGACGGGAATTCGTACTTTTTGGAGACGACGTGTGACTCGCTGGGATCGATGGTTTTACTGAAAATTATTTAACATTCAAGTATTATAGAATTGTTGGATATATTTTCATTATTTTTCAATATGCTTAACTTATGTTTTACCTGGAACGTTCTCGACTTTTTTTGTTTCATGCAGCACGGGCGCAGGTTTTTCAGGTTCGGCGGTCGCCTGAATAATGGAAGGCGTGGTTTCCTCCAGGTCAATTTGCGTCGCTCCGATGATCTTTGGTTCTTTAGGTTCTTTTTCTACTTGTACTTCCTCCACAATACTTTTCGTAACCTGCACAACTTCCACTTTCTTTATCTTAATAAAGCACTTGTCCATCTTTTCCAACTTCGAGTTTGTGCTAGGCTCTTGTGAACTCTCCACGATATCTGAATCCTGGGACGATTTCACGCTTTCACTCTCCGATTCATCAATCGTACTTTCCGAATCTTTAGCTATTTCAACAAATAAAATTTAAATAAATAGCATGCTTTTTTAAAAGTAAATACAACTAGCAAAATCTTACCAGGAATATCTTCAGCTTTATTGTCATCGATATCCATTTGCGTGGGCTCTACTTCCATTTGAGTTTCTTCCTGTGTCTCGGCTACTATCTCATTCTTTTTGGAAGCGATGATCGGCTCCGCTTTACCAGCCAACGACTTACGAGTCATTAATTTATTGTTCTCTGGAAGATTTTCTGGTGCAGCCGGTTTCTTATGACCGCTATCCCTCTTGTGTTTTTCTGATTCTTTCTCAGTCGTTTCCACTTTTGTGGGAGGAGTAATTTTTGACATCGAGCGCCTCTTGATAGTACTATTGGCTTGCTGACTCGTTTCAGTTTTGTTGTTGTTAGCAGGCGTCTTCTCTTCTTTAGATTTGTCATCTTTGGAAGCAATCGACTTCTTGTCAGCAGCATTAGAAGCTGCATTTTCGCTCAGCTTGCCAGCACTGCGACGACTTGGCAACGGCTCGAACCTCATGTCGATTTTTAGACGAGACATCTCGTTTAACTGCCGTTTGGAAATCTTTTTACCGTCGATCTCTCGTACCTAACGTAGAAAATAAAATTTAATGTTTTCGTTATACAATTAGCTTGATTAGATTTTATTGATTATTTTTCTTTTTTTTTCTTTTGACAGCTTACCGTGTTTTTGTTCTCTTCGTTCGATTTAGAACTCTCGCCACTACTGTTAAGTACTTCAGGTGTGTCTTCTCGCCTGGGCCGCTTTTCGTGGACGATTTTAAGCACACTCTCTGAATTGCTCTCCGAATTTCGCCGTTTGCGTCCGCGTTTTGTATTCAGCTGCTCGTTACTGTTGAACTTTCGCAATGTAACCCGCTGCGGCTGAGGCTGCAGCGAGCGACGCGTCGTCCGGACGTTCTGATCGACTGTACTCTCCGCTGCTGTAATAAGATATAAATTATATTAAAATTAAAGTTATTTAAATTAAGATGTATTTAAACAATTTTTAAGGATCTTCGTTAATACATTATTACAATAAATAATTTTTATGCATTAAAAACCAACGTCGCAATAATGTAAATGAAAAACGGCATTGATCAAACGCGGACGTGGACAGAAGTATTAACCTATTTTAATCTGTTGTGTTACACTGTTATGGCTCGCGTTATATCTATATTATAACTGTAAAGCAGTCACATTAAAAATCCACAAATAAAAGTTATTATGTTAAAACCTTTTGTCGTTATCGCAGTCGTTACAAGTATGACATTTTGCAATAATTCAAAAAATGAAGAATGCGGGACTCTGATAGTAAAGTTTTGAAAATCATATGTTTCCCGCTTCGCGACTAAAACGATCTATCTTTGGAAAATGTATTTAGAGGTTAGGTGGTACGTAGAAGCGTGCTCCGACTTGCAAAATACAATAAAAAACTGCTTGAGCAGCAAAAAGGCGTTGAGCAACGCCAACATTCTGTCTATCGACCTGATTTCCCATCAAACTTAAATTCATTGAGTATTGATTACGAGTGTTTACGATGCTGTTGTGATGAAACCCAATCCCTCATCAAATCTCCAAAAATAAACAAATTACACTCAACTACACAAAAATAGCGAGGATTGCTAAATTGTAAAATTTTTTACCTGTTCCATTGTTCTCCTCGGTGGGATTTCTACGCCGCATTTTGGCGTTGTCGATGATCGACGGCGAGACTTGCTGTTCAGAGTCGGCGGGAAACTCCTCGCGCGACTCGAAGTCCAACTTCTTCACCACGATCGGCGCTGAGTCGACTTTGACTTGTTGAGAATCTTCGATTGCCGACACGTCCTCATCAGCCGCTTGCTGCTTTCTAGTTTGCGCCCTTGGCGATACGCTTTTCACGGACCTAAAATAAAAGCAATGCGGCGTATTCTTTTGTTATTAATTTATGTAAATTAATTTTTTTTTTTTAAATTCTGGTAAATGTTTAAATACAAAAATTATTGCTTAAACAATTACTCAATCTCTATAACGTGTACAATTTGAATTATTTCGATTTAGAATTTATATAATAAAAAAAAATCATTTTAATTGTATTACTTACACTATTGGTTTTTCAAGAACTTTATCTGGTACGTTAAATACATCTGCAATATTCTTAAAATGCAGAGCAGTGGCTGACGTTGGTTTAGGTGCTTCGTTGTTATTAGACGGTGATTCACTTTTCTTGACTGTAGCTGCTGGCGATTTTCCGGTTTTCGCGTCGAACCAGTGCTGCAACTCTTGCGAATCTTGCGAATTTGAAACCGTTAAGTCGTTATACATAGCTGGTATATCATCCCGGCGTTTTTTCAACATTTCTTTCTGATGGTCAGTCAGACGGCTCACGTCCAGCTGAACGTCGGTGTTTATCAAAACGAAATCTTGAGAATCTGGCTCGATGTTGATTACCTTCGTCTTCTCAAAGTTTTCTTTGCCGTTCTCTTTTCTTGTATTAGATGAGGTAATGCTTTTTCGATTGAGGAAACTACCGATTGGCTTGATGTGAGGAGATCGAATTTTCTTGTTCGGTTTTTCTTTAATGTCATCCATATCGAAATTATTCTTCGCCGACGTCTCCTCTAATTCGTGAATCACTTCTTCTAATACCTTTCAAATAATTTAAGAAATTTGTTTAGATCAATCAATAAATAAATAAAAAAATGCCATTTAAGACTAAATGATACCTTACCTTTTTTGTCTTTTCATCAACACTATCCTTCAAATCTAAAAGTGATAACGCTAAGGACGATATTTCCTTATTCAAATGTAACACAGCTAAAACTATCGTTTTCCTATAACAAGCAAGCAACTCGAAGTCCAAGGACTTTTGGAGTTTCTTAAAGAGCCCAACGATGGTGCTCCAAGTGTTCACTATTTCACGGTCAAGGCTGTTGTCGTCGGTTTTGGCAAGCATGTATTTTACGGCGGGTTCAACAACTTTTAGGTATTGGGCGGTTTTTTCCACACTGTGACTGAAGACTCTTAGGAGAAACGCACACAGAGCTTTAAGGATTTTATCGGAAGCAAAGCTCTTACTGCGTAGGCACTGGAATGTCAGGTCCTTCAATAACTGGACAATTGCTGGCACTTCTTTATCTGAGAATGAAATAAATTTTAAAGAATACTTACAATGGTTAAACAATCGAATTATTTCAATGCTGTTTGCTTACCGTTGGGCAAATGATCGTAATTGACTGTGGTAAGTAATCCATCTATACAGACAGTTGCTAAATCACAACATTTTTTTTCTTTCTTTAAAGATGCTATGAGCATATTTGATGTTTTGTTCATGATTTCATTGGCTTGCACTGTTACAATTAGTTCAGCTTGGAAATCAAACTGTTTGTATAAATCTATCCATGCTTCAGCCATTCTTCTTAACTATTTGGTAAATAAAATATTAATATAGTTTGATAATTTAGTACCGCAATAAAGCTGATTAAAATTTTGTATATAAATAAAATTCTTACTTGTACATGATCATCTGTAAAAATGTGTGTAAAGGGAAAAGAAATAATACTTTCTATAGTTTTGAAATTATGTTCTAAACAAGTGCCCTCATTGATATTCTGTGAGTCCTCAATGTACTTCTTTGCAATTCTAGCAAGAATACACCACACTTCGCAAGTAGCAAACCTGTATATAAGTTATAATATTTTATGCTATTTAAATAGTTCCATAATAGAAATAAATTTGCTTATAGTGAATACTAACATGTTAGAGTTGAAGTTTTTGGCATCATCTAAAATTTTTAGTATTGCTTGCATCATTTCCATGGTTTGTGGATAATACGCATCTGCATCCTTTGGTTTGATTAAATGCCAAAGCAATGTTTCAATAGATTGATAGTGATCGCTTAAAAAAAAGGAAAAATAAGAATGTAGAACATTAAAAATCATTTATTTAAAAAATCAATAGCTATTCTTAAATATATATTCATAAATTATCAATGTACCTTGTAAAAAGCGAGAAATTATCAACCTGCAAGAACGTTTGTACAAGATCCATCAATGTAGTTTCAGTAAATTGCATACTGGTAGCAATACTATCAAATCTTTTCAATATTTTGTTAAACAAAAAATCTCTTATCATTGGTATTTTGTAAAATCGATGCTTCATCAGTTCAACAATGACATTCACTACTTCTTTATACATTGGAACCTATGATTCAAAAAGTTTTATTGTCAATACTGCTGAAAACATATCTCATCAAATAGTTTCACTAACATACTCACCTTCATTTTATCATATTCTTCTATTCGTTTAATTAAATTATCCCACAAAATACTATAAATTTCAGTTTTATTTGTTACATCTTCATCAGACAACAGCCCCAAACTAAGTAAAATTTCTCCAAAACAATGAATGAAGATCTTGTAAATACTCTCAAAGACAGAACTACTAACTGGACTAGGCAGTACATCATGTACAACAGGTGATGAGATCTTTGCACAATCTTCCTTATCCACAATTAATTGCATGAATGTATAAAGAGCAAAGACTTGTGTTTTAGAAAACTTTTTGCCCAAAGAAACATTAGTATCAGTTTTTTGAACAAAAAGTGGCTTATCTCCAAAAGGACCAAAACACATATTTAAGAAGGGAATAAGTACAGTATCTATGCATTCGCCTATGCTTGGATAAACTTTGTAAATCAGATGCCACCAAACTTCAAGTTTAGTGAGCACCATTAACTCTGTTTTGCTATTCTTTGCATTCAAAGGAACGCAAAGAAGTTTAATGCGTCGATTTGTTGCCAATTCACGTTGATCCAGAGCAAAGTTGTCTATCAGAACTTTCCAAGATATGAAGGCTTGTCTACAAAAATCGAAAATAAATTTTAATATTATATTGTACAAGTTAAAAAAAGCTAAAAATACATTGTATATTTACCGTCTGTTGGGGTCAGCTGATTTAAAAGCAAGTTCTTCAACTTTTAGCAGACTGTTGACTAATCCTGAGCCGCGGTGAAGATCAGTTCCAACTAAAGCAATACTTGTTTCCCACTGAATAGCCCAATCTTGATCATTGATATTCACCAATAACGTCATACGTTTACAGTAAACATTCTGCAAACTACTCTTATAAGAATCCCATATTTCTTTTTGCATCAATCTAACACGTACACCCAAATCATTTTGAACAGCTTCTTTTAAAACAATTAGAGCCTGAGCTCTTTGTCTTCTAAGACCCATGTAAGCCAAAATAATAACCGTCTCCATCAAAAGTGTATCAAATTGTCTAACATTAATTCCAAATGAAGACAAACTACACAGCCTACCAAGTAATTTCAAAGTGTTCTCTACTACTTTTTCTTCGAATTCTTCATTTTCAGTAAGAGCCTTATTTTCCATTTTTCTTAATTCCACCACATTATCTGCATTTTGTGCTAGAAGCCAAGTCATTGACTCTGTCCTAATGGATTGCATGCAGTTTTTCAAAAAATCTAAGATTGACACTTTGCTAGCAATTGTTGCCACTGTCTCGTCCTTTAAAATGCTCAAAGATACAAGTATCTTAAGTCTGAAATTTTAATAATATTTAATGTCAAAATTGTATACTACTTTTTCTTAATCAAATTACAATATGAATGTGTCCAACCTTTTTTTCCTATTAATTTGTAAAATTGACTGAAAAAAGTCAAAATTCCTGTTCCTTGTTTCTGGGAGGATAATGTCAAGAGTTCGACATGCCTCAATGTGTAATTTGTCATTTTCAGTAATACTTGCATTGATAACTGAATTGCAAAGTTCGCAAAATTCTTCATCTTTCAGAGTTTTTATAACTTTTGTATCTTCCAATTGTACTCTAAAAGTTTTTAAATTCTCTGTTATTATAAAGAAAGTAAATACATTATAAATTATTACTTTCAAACATTATTTTTGTCAAACTGTATTGCATACATTTATTCGATTGAACTTTTTAAGAAATACTAAATTTCTTTGATTAAAAACATTGATAATATAATAGAAGTCTGCAATATTTGAAAGAGGGGTATTGAATAGTAAGTGTATTCAATAAATGTATATCAAGATGACTGGATAATATTCTAACAAATCTTAATGGTACAATGGAGTGACTTACAACCCAGTTTCAAAATAATGAAGTGAAGTTTAATCATACTAATTAAAACCATTAGTACTTTACATACACTGCATTCAATGTAAAATAAAAGAAATAATGCCAGATCCTTATAAAATGCTTGAATATTAAGATTGTACTATTAACAACAGTATATCTTCAGTCCCGACGAAGACTAGCACAACTCAAAAAAGGCCTATTTTAATTTACCATTGTTAGGGAACCAGAGTGAAATGAATTCATTTAGGACTCGATAAACTTGAGTATAATTATTCATATACTTTAAGTTTATTAGGTTTTGAATCAATTTACTTTACTCTGGTACCCTAATAATGACAAATTAAAATAGGCCATTTTTTGAGTTGTGTCTAAATATTGCGAATAAATGGTCATAAACCACTACTTACTCGTGTACAACTTTCAAAGCACAACGCAATGTTAATCATGCATCAGTTGATCCAAAACGAGTCAGTAAACAGAAGAGCATTATTTACCAACACTTCAAGGTATATTTTTAATAGTAAAACCGAAAAACAGAGAAAAGAACGATCAGAACATTAAAAAAAAAAAGAATTTCAAAGGAACGAAAAAAAATTCCTTGGCAAGACGACGAACCAAAACCGATAAATCCCAAGCTCTCGACAGTAGATTCCACGCAAATCTTGCATAAGTAATGTAATCGCCCGTGTAAGTATGAAAGTATGTTAGGTACAGTATACAGTCTTCTTAGCCAAGCCGAAGCCATCAAGACCTAACGCACAAGAAAAGAAGCCACAGCCCTCAAGAAGAACAAAGGGCAGTAAGAAAACGTACCTTCTGAGGGAGGTTAAAGCCAGGGTTTTTGACTCCGGCGTCACCGCGTCCTTGAGTTGCTTCATCGTTCTCTGGAGCTGGTTATTGCTGCAAGCCGCCATCGTCTTCTCTATACTGCCTATGTACGCGCGGGAAATTGTGTCTCCGCTGCCTTCACAAACACGCACTTTTTCGGGGGCTGCAGACTGCAGAGCAGCACCTGCAGACTATAGCTTATATTTCTCTTCTGTGCTATAGCACTGCGAGAGCTATGACTCGATTGCGCGCGTTTTCCTGTTCTTTTTTCTCGCTGCCGGGGGGAGAGAGGATGGAGGAAAAGAGACGGAACGAGTTTACGCGCGCGATGGATCTCTCGTTCGTTGTCTCCGGCGCATTTCCGCGAATTTGGAGATGGCGCTGGATTGAAATTTCGGATGGTAGTTGTAAATATATATGGTTATTTTTTTATGTGCAGAGATGATTCTTTTCTTCGTAGAAGTTTGAATTAGGATACAGATAGAATGTGAAATTCTCCGGATGAAGAATTTTTATTGGAGCGAGATTTTTTGGCTATGATGCCACCGATTGATGCTAACCCATCTGAAGAGCATCAGATGCGAACTCGCTATGCCAGACGACTATTGGCTATTTGCGGATCACGTGATCGGGCCCAGGAAAGAATTTAAAAATGGCGCATTCTGGATATTGCGGCGATACGCAAAAGCTCTAATGGCGGGCTATTTATAGTATAATATTATGCGTATATAATAATATTTAGTTACTGGCCTCTATGACCTCTCTAAGCAAGTGTACCGAAATAAAAAAAAACTTCAGTTTTTTATAGCTTCAAGAAATTTTTTTACCCACATTTTTTTAATATTAATGTAAATATTACTGAAAAAATTTGGGCTAGATTTATCAGCTTTATTATGAGGATTATTAGGTTTGGAAATAATAGCCAATATTTTCGAAAAGGGATACTTTATTTATCAATAAAAAAACACACGTCATTCACAACAATGTAAATTCACAGGTATTAAAAAGGCACTATGTTACTTCGCTTAGCCTGGTAACGAAGAATTACTCGCACTGACGAGATACAAAACGTTTCATTATTAAATTATGCTAAAATTAAACTTTGGTTTGATAATTTAGCAGAGCGATGTTCCTTTTAATATGCCTCTCCATCTTAGCCTTTTTCTCACTTTAAAATTACACAAGTCATTCGCAGATAAAAATCAATAATAACATGCTTCGTAATATCATACACTTATTTACACGCAATTAGTCAAGTAATCATTTAAAAAATCCAATCGAATTCACTATTTAATACGCTTCAAGCTTGAGGCGCCTTCAATCCGATTTGAAATTGTCGGTGCTCGATTCAGGTACTCTCAGGTGCAGACTCTGCTGAATGTCGGTGAAGCGACGAAAGTAGGGGTCGTGCGAAAATGCGCTAGTTCCACTGAAAGCAAATTCTGATTTCAAAAAAAAAACAAAGAAATTATGCGATGTTAAAGTTAAACAAAAAAAAACTTGCTATTCGAAGCCGAACTAAAGCTACGTATTCTTACTTCGTGGTAGCTCGTTCCTTAACTGGCGGTGAGTGCCCGGTTATCGCTCCCGCACTTCTATGTCTAGTGGGTTGTGTAATGGCCGGCCTTTCCATATTTCCCAAAACGACGTTAGCACCAACTCTTCGCCCTGTTCTCCAGCGTAGTATCAACCATTTCATTCGCTGAAGACTAATAATTACCAATACTGCACTGCGGAATCTGACGCGAGCATTGTGCCTGTGCATACCACGACGTGCGTATGTACGCTGTGTCTGTGTCAGTTGAGCTAGGAAGGCAAAAGTATTCTCCTCGAGGCGCTGGTAGCCCGCAATTATGCAAACCAGATAATGCTTTTGGTATATCAGGGCCTTACGACGACTCTCAGAACGTAGGTATTTACCATAGAAGTGTTGCAGCTGTAAAGCGAAAATGGTTTAGCATATAAAAAAAGAACTTTTAAAAGCTTTCGAATTTTTTTCCATAAGAAATGAGACTTACTCTTTCCTCTGAATCATTTCTGCTCACAGCATTTGAATAACCCTTGCTCTTTTGCGAGAGCTGAGTTTCCAAGAACCGTATTTGATCTAGATACCTTTCATTTTCCTCTCGTACACGTGATATTTTTTCGTACAAATGCACCTTATCCTGTGACAGTCTTTCAATTGTAGAATTAAGATCCTTAAAATAAATGATAACAGATTAAGCATCAGAAATAATATATTGGTATACATTTATAAATATAACATGTTCGCAGTTACCTTTACTCTCTGCAACACTTTACTAGGCGAGTTATTTTTATTTGGAGATTGCCGCTCCCTCTTCAGCTCTTCAGCGAGTTCGATCTCTCTTCTAAGATACAATTGCAGTTCGTTTTGTTGGTCCGCTATAATGTCTCTTAACTTTTTGTCTTCAGCCTTAGCGGCACTGAGCTGCTCCGTGAGTTCAGTCTCTTTGTCCGTCAAAGTCTCGATGCAACGACTCAATTGTGCTTCGCGCTCAGACGATTCAGACAGTTGCTCTTTTAATGTCTTCATATCGGCTTCAAAGTCATTCTAAAAAAATGGACGTAATAGGTCATAAATTAGGGAATATAAACATTTTTATAAAAAATAAATGTGACACTAACAATGACTTCTTGCGCATTCTTAAGTTCTCTCCTAAGGTTTTTCAACTCAGAATGATCATTGGTTCTTTGCTGATTTCTCTTGCTATCGGCGTCGCTCATGGTCTTAAGTATGGACTTTTGCCAGTCGCATTCTTTGTTCTTAGCTTTGAGTTCTTCCTTAGCTTTGCGCAAGTCTGATTTCATTTGATCCTTAACGCAATCTGCCAGATCTAAACTACTCGTCAGCTTCTCAATTTCTGCTTCGGCAAGTTCATGTTGTTTCTGAAGACGATCTTTCTCGGATTCTAATTTCTTTATGACCTCTTGGGCTTCTGCGTACTTACGTTGTTCAGCCTCCAGTTTTTCCGTGAGTTCTAATCTTTGCTTCTTTAATTCGGTTCCGAAATCTACAAAAAAAAAATATTAACAATTTAATGAATAAGAACAAAAAGTTAAAAGTTATAAAGATTTATGGAATTTTTTTTACCTGGTACATCTTTCCTGTTTTGATCTTTCAAGGCGTTCATTACCTCGTGACTCTTCTGCTCCATCAAAAGCCTGTCTCTAACTTCTAATGCTTCGTCTAGTTTTATCCTCAGTAAACTTATTAACTCTGTATCCCTAACCTTGTTTTCTTCCGCCGAATTCTTTTCCCTTTGCAATTGCAGTTGCAATGACCTGACCAAGTGTCTTTCTCTTGCAAGTTCCTCTTCCATTTTCGCAATTCTCAGGGATTCCTCGTCGGCATCGGCCTTTAGCTGCATTATTCTATTTTCATACTCAGTAATCTGTAACATTTGAACAATAGTTAATGTAAATAATATTAATACATATATTAGTTTTTCTCCAAAAACTTTGAGTGTTTTGTTACCTGAGATTTCAGCATCTCACGCTCGATCTCCAGATCATCCTTAAACCGATTAAGTTCATCGATTTCCTTATTCGCTTGCTTGAGATCATTGCACTTCATCACATCGTCTGGTTCGCTATCGATGACATTGAGTAACTGTTGATCCAATCTTGCCGACAAGTTCAACTCACGCTGTACCATTTCCGCAATATCGTTATCCTCTTCGGCTCGCCTAGAACTGCTCAACATCTCCACTTCTGTTCGCAACTTGGCGATCTCTTCTGTTAACTCAACGTTACTTCTGCGCTCATCTTTAAGTTTCCTTCGGAGTTCTACAACATTACCAGATTCTTTCATCTTGCTCTGAATGGTTTCAAGAGCTCGGTGTAGGCTCTTGCTATCGTCACTCATCTGCCGGATTACTTTGTCTTTTTCCTTAAATTTGAATGAGATAACAATTATTTTTAAATACTTAAAATTATCTTGAAAATATACCGAAGAAAATACTTTTGAATACTTTACCTTGAGATACTCTTGCAAATGGAAAATCTCCTGATCTTTTTCGCTCGGTGACGATCCTCCAGACAAGCTACTTCTCCTAGCCATTTCCTCTAATCTGCGAATCATTTGGTCACGGTTGTTCAGTCCTTCACTCAGCCTTTGTATCTCATTTTGACATTCCGCAATTTCCTGTTGGTAAGATTCAAACTTTCGTCTGTACTCATACAGTTCCTTATTTTCATTATCGATTTCTGTATTACGTGTCTGAAGGGTCTCAATAGTAATGTCTTTCTCCGAAATGATCTCCTTTAAGTTGGTAATCTCTTTGAGTTTTTCTTGTAGAGTAGCCTCACTGCGCTTGCAACGTTTTGCCTCCTCAGTCAGAATTTTCTCATTCACCTGAATCTGCTCCTTAAAGTCTTCGAGTTCCTCGGTCCTTTTCTTTAAAACGTTTTCTACTTCTTCCAGGTCTTTCTGTATCTTGAACTCACTTTCCTTCGTTTTCTCATACTCTGACTTGTAAAATAATCTATCCTCGTTGAGAGACTCAATATTTTCCTGCAACTGTTCAAGGTGGCTCTGAATCTCAAGAAGTTCTGCATCTCTCTGGTTCAACGCGACGCTTTTGGCTCCTAGCTCTTCCTTGATTTCGTGAAGATGAGCTTGGAGTTCTTGGATGCGCTGAACGGTCATGGTTTCATTAAGCACTGTCTCTTCGACGTTACGTGTACTATTATTGACCTTGCCATGACGAGGACAGACGAACCCATTGTGATCTTCAGATGCCGTAGATTCATTTTGCGTTTCGGCATCGGTGTCAGGAGTCGGAGAGACTCGAGCCAAAGGAACTTGTTCGTGAGGATGCATTTGTAGATTGTCCATCTTTAAAATGAGTATAATTTAGGATTTGAAAGGTTTTCAAGACATTGAAAAGAGAATAAATAATTGCTTAAGGAAACTAAACTTACCTCCTTTGAAATTTCGTTATTGGAATCAATGGCATCGGAGCATTGACTCTGCGAGTCCAGTTCCAACCTAGGTACTTTAGGTGTATCTGCTATTCCTTGTGAAAAATCGACAACATCTCTCTTGGATACACCTGAGGAGTGTATCAGTGAGTTAGGCATCTTGAAATTCGATACGTTCTGTCTAGTGTAATTCGGCGCTTCTCTGATGGCCTCCACTTCCTCACACTCGGAATTAATCGAAAGGATGTCGCTTAGGGTTCGCGCGCTATTCTTTTGATGCTCATTATGGCGCAGCAGTTCACGAAGCTGAGCTTCGTCAATTGAAAAGTAAACTTCAAGCTGTTTCTCACGTTGCATTAACTGCTCTCGGAGATGGTCGATTTCATTGTTCTTATCCGTAAGCATTGCATCTATTAGCTGCGGCATATTGGTCTGTGTTTTTTCTTGATTGTTCAGCTTTGCCTGATAAATAATTAAGGCATTAGATGATCATACATACATTAATCATATTTATTCATATAAGAATAAAAAAAATGTATTCACCTGCATCATATGATTCTCTTCTTCCACAACTTCCAACTTATTTTTCAGCTTCTGGAGAATGTCATTCTCCGACTGTACGACGTTGGCAATTTCGGTCTCCTTCTCCGCCAACAAACGACTTACGCGCTCAAGCTGATCTTTAACTTCCGCTAGCTGTGGCCAAATATGCAAGTAGGTTCAAATTAGAATTGAAAAAACGCTTACATTATGCTCCCATTTTCTTTTGCGTGAGAAACATAGAAGGATTTCGTACCTCGATATCCTTGTCATTGAGAGCGCGCTCGGCAACCTCCAGCCTGTCGTTGATCTCGTACAGCTGCGTCTCAAGCCTGGAGGTCGCCTGGCGCTGGGCAAACGGCGCGTTCTGCTTTTGCTGTTCCAACCGAGCGCGCAGCGTCTCGATTTGGAAGAGCTGCTCCGACGTCGTCTGTTGAAGTATTTCCTGCTCTGCGAGTAGCTCTTCGTTCTGCCTCTGTTTGTAGATAAGAGTTTTTTTTAAGATGTGATACTGTGATACACGAAATACTACTTTTTTCCTTACTTCCATATATTATCATGTGTTGAGAATTCAAGATTACATTAAGATTCTAATTTTGGTCTCGTTGTTAATCAATATTCAATTACTAACTGCTACTATCTTACAATCATTCTTTTTTGAATATTATTAAATTATTTTAAAAATATTATTTCATAAAATACTATTTTAATAAGCACAAACATAAGTATACCTGAAGGCTGGATAGTTGAATATCCAGATCCTTTAACCTTTTGAGTGCCACATCTTCGGCCCTGAAATGCTTGAGTAGCGTCTCTTTGAGCTTAAGCACGTGGTCAAGCGGTAAAATAGGAGGCGAGGTCGGATCGTCCGGAGTTGGGCATCTGGCTGCGTCGATCTGTTCGCGTATTGACACATCCTCACTGGGTTGACTGAGACTAAGGCTAGAGCCGCATACGTGCATCGATTCAAGCTCGCGAGTCTTACGATCTAGCTGAGACTGAAGCTCGCGAATCTCTAATCGGAGTTGTTTTAGAGCTGAAGAATTGGCGGTCAGCTGTTCGGAGCTCAGCTGGTGCTTGCGTAATTCCTCCTGATGATAAGGAATAAATTTATGATACTTTTATATAGATTAAAACTTATCAAATTTTTGAGAACCTAAGTTTTTTTTTTAATATCCGCACCTGCAAATGGCCAATGTGATCGCTTAGCTGATTATTGTCGTTGCCAGACTTGAGGACCTCAAGCTCCTGCACAAGCTCTTCCTGGTTCTTAGTCTGGGCCACGACGACTTCTTCGAGCTGCTTAATCTGTCCACTGAGTATATCCTCGCGATCGACTCTCGCCGTCACCTGCTGCTCCAAATCACGGATGACCTCGCGAAGCTCCCAGATCTTGCTCACGGCGGCCTCCAGCTCACTCTCCGTCTTTAATTTCTTCTTCTCTAGATCGTGCATCTGCGTCTTGAGAGTTTCCACCTGATTGTGTGGTGGTGTCGATTATTAATTTAGTTCGGGAATTATGACAGCTTTTTGAAATCCTCAGAATTTATTTTGTAAGCATTTTAATATAGCTATGGTTTAGAATTTTAAGTATTCATATATGAGAAGATATTTAAAAAAGGAATTTTCCAAGATTGAAGAATCAAATGAAATATAGTTTTCATTAAAAAAATTTTACTTCATTATCCGCTGGAATGTATGTTTTTTTTATAGAATATAATAAAAGCATTTACTTTGATTTACAGTTAAAATACTGGAAAATACTTATGTAAAAAACAACTTTTACCAGCAGACAAGGGCACCTTTGTTTTAATAGTGTGAACTGACTTAATGAGTTTAGTGCTAAAATGCACAACAGTTTTCTATCCCGTTTCCTAAGACTAAAGTAACCCATTTTCACTAAATTTAATATTCTCTCTGTTCAGTATGTTAATTTTTACCGTTCTATATTAAAAAAAAATTCTGAGAATTTCATCCGACAGTTTGAAAATTGGATCGGTGTATGGTTGCTGGAAAATATATCGATTGGTATTACATGTTTTTAGAGCAGCGACAATTAAAGCGGATACATAAGTCTACATGGTTAAACTAGTCAAGCGTTAAATGTGAATGTAAGATTAGGTCGGCATGCATGCAGTTTATGAGGATGGGAGTGACGTGATTTATTACTTATTGAACTTTGTTCTTATATAACATTTTATGTGTACTTCTATATCGACAAACCAAGCTTAATAAGTAAAATACACGAATCAATTATGTTTTCATATATGTATCGTTATGATTCAAAATGCGTGTATGTTTGTATTCTGTCTTCAAGTATACATTTCAACGAAGTGTGAAAAGGTTAATCTTTTCTCAATCGCAAACATGTTTAACTCTTCACACATTGTCAAAATGAACATTCGTCGATCATGTTTTCATGCTTGATCATGAGTAGATAATCATGAAGTGAAACTCACTGATACATCGATCTCTGATTCATCGATCTGTCGAAGCGTAGAACTGCCCGCTGAGGACGAGGCAGGCGATAGCGCAGACTGCTTTTGTGTGTGCAACAAACAGAGAAAAAAATCCAAAACCACAGTGCATAGAGAAAAAAATTTTCATTTTAAGGGGATGTGCCATTCAATGTCAATTACTGAATTACAAGAAGTACTTTTTCTGTATTGTCTGACAAACTCGTCAAAAATTTTCTGACGATTTTTTAGCTTAATGAACGATTACAACTACACAACATACTTTATTATATGTAATATTAATGAATTATTATAGTGGCTACTTTACATCCCCTTATAAATCTGTGTTAATATGATAATCCAGCAGTGAAGCAGTGTTATAAGCTGCCCTGTATATTACATCAACTTATTATTAGATAAAAAAAAAAAAATAATAAAATAAAATAAAATAAAAAATATAAATAGTTATCCAACCAATCTCCCTTTGGTGATTACTTCTTTTTAATCTCGCAGCACCGTTGTATAGTGTTATTAAATTCATAAATTAAATTACTTGAAAGTGTAATAATAAAAAATAAAGGCATTGTGTTTTCAATCCTACCACCAATGTGCTCTATATTAACTATGTTAACTTTCTAAGAATCACTGATAAAACATTCTCAATATTCGACCCTTTTAATTAAATACAATTTAACGATTTGTTGATTTAGACATTTTTAGATAATCTCTCAAAACGACATATCAATGATTTTTAGAAAAAATTGTGAGTGATATACTGAAATTAAATTACTCGAGTAATGTACACCATAATTAAAATAAAACCAAGGTGAGCAAAGTGTGAGCGATGGATAGTGCACCACGAGATTTCCCCTCCGAAAATCGATCTGGAATCGACGACAGTCGATTTCTGGACGAAAATCCTATCCCTTTGAAAATTTTTTAGCGTGCATAAGTACCTCTGCGGAGTTGATACGATAGTCTCGATAGTCCCGGTCTTTTTCTCGCTCTAGCTCGCGCAGCCGTTCCTGGAGCTGGTGGATCTGCTTGGCGGCCTCGTCGCGCTCGGCCTCGCGCTCAACTGCCTGCTCCTCTTGGAACTTGCGCGTCGAGCGCAGCTGCTTGTCCGCCGCCTCGATCTGTTTGGCACCGCACAAATGGGAACATTAAATATGTGAAATATTTTGGCTTACGTTTTTCTTTTGATTTGAATGTAAAAGTTGTTTACGTTTTAATATTTTACACCTTTACACATTCAAATTAACAATTTGATTTATAAATTTATTTTTCTTTTTAACAAGTATATGTTTTTTATTTTAGAGCTGTGGAAGCATCAAGCATATGCCAAACGCTTTTTATGCATACATGCTTTGTTTGAGACGAGGCTCTGAAATGATTTAAATGAATTTTCATTCTGAAATATGAATCTTATGGCTGTCAATAAAATTTATCATTTGTCATATTTTTATATTTAATAAATTATAATCTAAAAGTTAGCATTCTATCTAATAACTAATATTTACTGAATACATTAAAAGTGCAACAACAAAAATTATAACACTAAATATGTACACAATTGAGAATATAGTATACATTTGAAAATCATATTAGAACTTCACCTGAAACCTGTGCAAAAAGTAATTCTAATAATTAATACAAAAGCACGCTTAGTATTTTAGAGAAGAATTACTTCTAGTGTTATACATGCAATTATTATATCAATACAAAAAATTTACGGTTTGAAAAAAAAATTCTTAACGAATGCTAAAAAAAATTCCGCTCACCATGTACCAAAAATATTGATTCCCGCAAAATTACTACGCTTTGCTTCTTAAAAAAATGTATCGTAAAAAAGCGCTTCCGGGTCGAATTAGTCGAGAGGGAATAAGCTTTCTACGACGTATGAAAAAGGGATGTTTATGAGAATACTGGCGGCAAAATTTAAATTAGTATTTACCTTAAGTTTGCGAACCTTGTGAATGTTTGGGGTAGGAGTAGGAACTAATGAGACCTGCCGGCAAGACAATAAAACGCCAATCACAATCCTTCCTTCCTTCAAGAATCACTAGCTTTTTCTTTTTATAACGACTCTTGGATAAATTTCAATGTAGAATTGACGATGAACAAACTCAATTAGTTTGATTTTAAAAATAATACAAGTAGTATCTTTGTTTTTTAAATCATCTTTGTTAATTAGTAAACTTGTTACACGTTCAGGGCTTTTATTTTAATAGATAATAGTTTTAAAAATAATTCTGAATTTAATGTTTTTAACACGTTTCTGTCTCTTACTTAGACATTATTAGACATTATTTACGATTGAAATAGATAAAACACAAAATATGTAGTATTGTAATAAGTAGGACACATTAGTGAAAATAACATCAAAATTCATAAATGCAATAATAGGATGAGGGAATGAGGGACTGACGCGTGAAAACACCGTTTAAGTTAATTACTAGTACTCATAAGAAAACACTTTTATAGTGACTAAAATGGAATTTGAGTGATTACGAAACACGAAAGTGTTAACTTGTCAATATAAGATATAAAAAGTGCACTGTGCATACACCGTATAGCACTACAGTATAATGATGTCATTCTAAAAAAAAATCAATAAAAAATGTGTAAACCAACATGCAGAGATAAAGTTGTACACCGTTATTTCATCAATAGAGATGATCTACACATCGATATTTTCGACTGCCAAGGCTTTCCAACCAGTGTCAAACACCAAATACAATATACATAAAAACACTTTACTTGATGTTGTAGGTCTTCCTTTTCCCTCTTTATATCGTCAATGCTCTTGTCAGCGTGTCTACAGAGTTCGTCGATCAGTTGAAGAAGGTACACAGTATCGTTACAGCCATTCATTACGACATATTTCGCACGATCCTGTAGCTGTGAGAAATCCTCGTCTACTTCTTCAAGGACCGATTCGTCCTGTTCACCGTAACCCTCTGAGATAACTTCTTTTTTATTTTCAGCCATAATAACGCGCTGCTGCAACTCGATGACCTTAACTTTGAGGTGCTCATTTTCTTCTTGGAAGGTGGCAAGCAATTTTTCGACCTCAATAAGCTTATCTCTTGGACTGTCACTAGTTTTCGAAAAAAAAATACTAATAATTAGTTACTATACAAACTATTTATGTACGTATTAAATAGTAGATTACGGGCCTAGGGAGGAAAAAACTCGGACAGTCCATACCTCGTGTAAATTGCCACCCGAGCCCGAAGGCTGTCCAATTTTCCTCCCTTGGGGCGTATACTATTTTTCTTCATACCAGCACCGAAAATGCACATTTCTCTCCAGGCGCCCGGAAGGGAAATTGTACTTTCGGTGCAGGTGTGGAGAAAAA
>UCOJ01000817.1:0-62992 GCA_900474305.1 Cecidostiba fungosa | reverse complement strand
AGTAAATTAATTGTTTTTTCGTCTGCTATTTTGTGGCGCGAAATTTGAATTTTTAATTGACTTTCGGACCCCCTTAAGTAAAACTATCTTTAATATAGGTTACACAATTCTGTAATTTTGTTTCGTTAGTCACAAACTTAATGAACTTATAAAAGCAGACGCGAGGTAATAGCTCAATCAAACTTTTACTTTCTCTCAGAAAATCCCTTCAAAGATAGCGTTTAAGAAGTACTCACTACAATCAGTGCTCATTACACGCAGCTCGACCCCCACGATCGAGCAATTGAGTCGTGTCTTTTGCGGCAGCTCTTGATGGTGCTCCCGGAGACTTGAAATTCTATCGGGCTGGAAAGAAACGGTTACACCGCGCGCCGGCGGTGTATTATATATATACCTATACATTAGGAGGTAAAAGGGTCATCCCCGCACGTGCGGCTGCCGATTTTTACGAGGTTGCGGTGTCGCGCTCGATCGGATCCGCGCATGGCACTTTTTTTCCTATAATATACACCGCGCTCGCTCTCGGCAGCGGCTCTTTTTTCAAAGACCTCGCCGAACTTACATGCCTGTTTAGAAATTGCCTGTGGACCTTTAATGGAATTTTTTTTTGTCGCATTCACCGCGAAAGATGAAATTCAGCGTGACAACTTTTATATAGATATTAGATATCCTTCAAAATCTTCTTTAACTTCAGATAATATCGTGTGTTTTTTATACCTGCTCCCGCATCTTCGCCGATTCTTTATCTCACCACCTTCGCCGAAGTCGAGTAGTATGTGATGCATCTAAAAAATCAAATTTCATCCATATACTTCGATCGCGGTGTTCCGAACTTCAACGACGGTCGACATGTTAGACTTCAGTATACAAAATAACCCGCATGAAAATTTGAATATCCTCGCGAACAAAACTCCTTCTCGCGACGAAAAAAAAAAAAAAAAAATTGGGCGCGCAGGTAGAAACGGCGCGCGGAGTAGAGAAGTATATGAAAAAACAAGTGAGCCGAATCTCTGCGCGACGATCGCATATCCGGTATCAGAGAGGCTGCCGCTCTGCCGTAACCGGGGGGTCGTCCTCGTCGTGCTTAGGCCCACACGAGCTCTCGAGTTTCGTCTTTTCGGCTTTCCGAGAAATACGCGCGCGAGGGCAGAAATCGCGTGCGCCCAGCAGTGGACCCATATTACGTGTGTCTGGAGGTATTTAACCCGCCCGCGCGTTACGACGACGTTCTATATACCACATCCCTCTGTGAGACGTCTGATGTCTTACTCGTATATACGTCTGGACTGCGAGCAGATCGGATCTTTGGAGACTCTGAAGAACTGGGAGCGTTTTTTGTCTTTTGAGGTGAAATTTTTCGCAGTTGGCCTAGTCTACTCCGATACAGCTCTTAATTTGAATTGATGAACTCGTTTTGTTGTTGAACACTTTTTACAAAAGACGTCACCCCCATGCCTTTATCCAGTACACGTGTCGTTTGAATGAAATTACAGGTTTGATTGTAGTATATTCAGCAGAAATAGTTTTATCGAACGTCTTATTACATCGTTATCAGACACAAGTTCATACACATCTGCCTATTAAATTCTAATTCGCAGATTGAACTAGGAAATTTTTTAACATTTAATAGCTTCCAAAAAATATGCGAATATGACTCTCACATCACATCTAAAGAATCATATATCTCACATACCTACAGCTCTCGCAAGAAACTGTATACAGTTAAAAAAATCAGTGAAAATTTCACTATTTCACAATGAAAAGTATGCCACTTTTTGAAATAGTAAATATGCACTGTTTTTTTTTAAGAGAGTACTATTATAAAACAACGTGCAATATTATTTACGATAACTGCAAAAAGCACTTGAATAAATCATTGCCATATATACATACCTCGTAGTTTGCATCACTATATAATACAAAGCACAAGTCGGAGCTTAAGGCACAGACCTTGGATAGCATTCCGCGAACTATTATTCGAGTACTTACTCGACGTCGCGCGAAATTTGCTTTCTTCGCGTAAAGCGATATGACGTATATAACCGAGCGCACGTATATACAACTTCCGTATCTTATAAGTAAGGTGGATAAGCGTGTCACGTGGCTGTAAGTTTGAACGCGCTGATTATTCGAGCTTTACAGTTTTCGAAAAGCTTCGGCGATAAGATAAGAATCTGCAAATTGAATAAACGCTTATATTTACATGAGTGATGTTCTCTGTGTTCGCATAGGTTCCTTTGTGCGTTTGCAAAATAGCTTTGAACTTGAATTGAATTTTTAAGCTCAACATGTAAGTTCTAATGTATATACCGGAAGAAAAAGTTCGAGGAAAACGTGTAACATATATATTTTCCAGCTGTCTCGCAGTATAGCACATATAACTATAGGCTTCAGACGAGCTATTTCCGACAAGGCAATAAAAGACACAACAAATAATAATCTCAGAGGATGAATCAGTCGCAAAAACTCCGAGACGCAAACCCCGGCGTATTAACATGTATAATAAAGACGCTTTTGCCAGCTTTGAAAGCGCGATATCGTCACGGCGCGTCGCACAGCAGCCTTTGACACGCGAGAGCTGACGTTACAACACCGACGGGCTCAAGCAGATTATTCATAGTGCAAAATTTCCTCGACAGCGCGTAGTGTTGCGCATTTCTGCGATCTGGAATGCGGCTCGTCTTCGCAGTTATTAGAGAGAGAGAGTGTGCATACGCGCTTTGATGAAAATTTGAGATTACGCGCGCCGACTTTTTTTCGACTGCTATTATAGTAAACATATGTGTTATGTTTGAGAAGGGGTTAGACTATGGAGAAGGGAAGGAAGAAGTTTTTGTTGGAAGTCAATTGCGGATGGGTGTACTAATCATCGGAATTTTATCTTTGCTGGCGGTGAGCTTTTTGCGGAGTTACTTATAATTACAACATAATAGTTATGAAATTGAATGAATCCTGTCAGATTATTTTCTTGTACAAATTATACAAAGAACGGAGCATTTTTTAATTGAAAATTTTTCTATAATTTTTATTTTTTTCAGTTGTAATCTTCAAGCTTCACAAGCGCTATATCTCGTTTATCGCGAAAATAGTTCGGAGTCGCAGAACTGCTCACGATTACGTTTTATTTCGAACGCACGTCACCGCTGAAAAACTTCAAAGCATAATGCATTCTGTGAAAGGTTACTCGTGCATAGCATCAAGTCTCATTTTGTTCTCATATATGTATACGGACACGCTGATACAGAAAAAACGTCGTAATTCTCATATAGCCGCACATACTCACAGCAGCCGATAGCAAAGGTCATCACAAGCACGCACTAGACTCCAGATATTCGCTCCAAAGCATATACCCATCGATACCAGATCATCACGAGCGCATTCAAGGAGGAATCGGGTGTAAATACACATCGACATATAGGTGCGTGTATCGTTTACGCGAAGAGCCCCTATGGGAAGCAGGAGAGAGGACACTGCGCGCCGCGTGTGTGCACCTATTGTTCGCGGCCGGCGCGGAATTCGGCACTAATATATATATATACCGGCGTGTGTCCCAGTCTCCAAAGCGGCGTATAATGTGTATACCTATATATGTGCCCGCGGGCAGAGCGACAATTTTCGATGCAGCGTGTTTTTCTTCTTTGGCCGTTTGTGAATGCGAAACTCTGATATATGGACTCGCTGTGAGCCGGAAAATTTTCAAACTCTCTTGTTGGCGAAAAGGCGTTTGTTTGCTATTATATGTATATGGAAGTAAGATTTGTAGCTGTGTTATGGGAGATTTATCGAGGTGAAGTTATTCAAGTCCAAACGCTATAAATATGCGTTAGAGCTTTGTGTGAGTAGAGTATATATAGTTATTTTTCTGTTTTGACGAGTATATTTACGCTCTATACCTTGTATCAAAAATCGTTTTTCTGTAATTGTTTCGCGTCGCCAGTTGAATTACTGATTATGGACGTTCGTTGGTTAGATAGATATAGTCGGAGACGTTGCGACACGTAAACACACTATAAAGTTGCTACACGCGTGATTAGAATTTCGGCCGTTGTATAATGACGGACCTAACCGATGGAGCACGTTCTTACGAAAATTGTATACCTTTGCGACGCGGCACCTTTGAATTTCTTTTTCGGAAGATATGCTGCTTGGTATTTTTGAAAAGGGATATATAATAAAAATCGCTACTTATTTTGCAAGAAAATTTTTGAACTTTATTACTCTTCAGCGAGATTATTCGTTTAAATCTCAAAAATTCCTAAGCAATAATTTGCAAAGAATGCCGATCTTCAAAGAAGACGCTTTGCCGATTACAACACCGCGCGTTTAGCGTCTCCCTCTTTAATTCTCGAAAATAAGCCTTTGATTAGCGATGTACGATGCATCTTGATGGTATCGGCATGCATCTCAAACTCTTCTCTCTCTCTCAACCGTCTTCGTCGCCGTTTAGAAGCGTCACAAGCGTCTTTACATCAGGGCTGTATAAGCGCGCGTATACAAGTGTGTATAACGCAAGCACTTTTTTCTTCTTCTTCCTTCTTCGAAGCCAAATGATTGCAGCTCTCCTCGACGCTCGCTGCCTACGAAACTCGCGTCTGCGGCTTTATTTATCCGGCTTTTTTTTCTATACAGATTTTTCGGGTATATTTTATTTGGTCATTGAAACTTTGTATCAGAATGTGCGAGAGACGACGACGCAGAGTCTGCAGTAGTTTATGCGCTGTGGGGGGAACTGATGTCGGCATAAGGTTCGCACGCTACTTTTCGGGGAATCTTTTTCGGAATTCCGTTCGTTATATTTGTTTTGCTTCCCTTTGCTCTATGCACATGCTGCTGCTTCTTGCAAAGTAGTTAAATTAAATATATTTTTTCATTTTTGGAGGAATGATGTTTTACATCTGATGATATTTGTAAACACGTGTTATTGGATCTTTTTTTTAGATATCGAGTAAATTAAAATAATTTTATTTATATATTTGAACGCGATTTGATGATTGAATACTCACTTATTAAGAAAAACATACTACTGCGTGTATTCTCGTTTAATTAACCAATTTAGAATTGATTAAGAGGATCTCTCATCCCGAGATGCTATTTATAGTTTAACGATCTCTCTTTCTCTCTCTCCATCTCGTATCCTTGGCTTCCATAAAATTTTCTATTCTACCTGGAAGGAAAGCAAGACTCGTGAAGGAATTGCGGCAATCTCCTGTGGCTCTGGAAAGAGAGAGAGAAAGTGAGTGAACGACGGAAACAGCGTTAGGTCGCAGCAAAGGGGAGCATTATAGGTGACACGTCGCCGATGTCTATCGCGTTCGCCCCCGGACGCGAACAGCTCGCTCTCCCCTAATTTATAGGTATTATGGCGCAACGGCAATGACAGTATGGGACGCGTATCGTTTCGTGCATCTTGCCGCGATCATTAAGGGTCGTTTTGTTTTTTATCTGTTTGCGTGCGGAAATGACACTGGTTCGATGATTATTATAATAGGCTTTGAGCGAATTCTTCAACTCAGATCGAGTCGTTACATTTTCTAGAATTTTAGTTTTTCCGTTATAAGCCGTCGAGCATAAATCACTCGTTTCGTTCCTAAAGTAATCGCATTATCCGGCACTTCGGAACAAATCAATCAGCCGTAAAGAAAAAAGAAGAAGAAACGACAACAACAACACCACCATGAATTTACTGTTTTTCAGGTGAACGCGCACATTTTGAACTCTCCGCCTCAAACTGCCCTATACAAGCCATAACAGACTCCTCTCCGGTACCATAAAACACTCAATTTTCAACGAATAAATCCTGCAGCAGTGTATATAGCTATAATGTATATATTCACTGCAACACTATATAAAATCTAAAAATTTCAAGCTTACACAGAAGGTCAGTAGAACACCGGGTGTATAACACACTCAATATAACTTTCAACGACGCCGAGGACGACTCACTCTCGAGAGGGAGCAAAATTACCCGGGCGATGATGTTTATTGCACGGCAATATAATCCGGTGGCGGCGGCGCTAGCGCGAAATAGCGCTTCCTTTCTGCAACGCCGCATCCTGTTTTCATGCGCAAGGGTCCAGTGAGCGGTGTGTGTGTGTGTGTGCCTTGGGTGCACTCAGCGCCGAAGGCCATGCACAGGTCCTCATGATGCTATACTAAACCTGAGAGACTCTATGCAGTGCAAATTTAAAATTTGCATATGAAATTTTTCCCTTTCTTGATGCGGTGTACATACATCACGTAACGGTCGTTATTTCGTAAATTACGTGTATGGGCGCTTTATGGTGCAGCTGACGTTGTTATTCGTGTGTGGTATTATTGTCGAGAAAAATAATATTTGTATACGAAATTTCTGCGCTGTAGTTGATCATTTTTGACGAGAGGAAGTGTAGTGTATAAACGATGGGATCTTCGATTCATAAGAAGGTGAATGAACTACTGGGTCGAATATGAAAATTAAGCGCAACAGCCGGAGTCGTAAAGATTGAAATTGCTGTGAGAAAGTGTCTCCTGCATTTTAATGTTGTTGGCTCAATAAAAAATGCCCAAATTCTGGAGCGTCTGGGCCTCTTTCTGTCGTCAGTGTAAACGAACCTCGCATACCAGACTTATATTCAATGAACTAAGGAGACCGAAAAGTGAGGGAAGAATGTGCTGGTTGATGACGCGAAAGAAGAGAGTATATAGACGAGGAGATGCCGACAGATGAGATCTTTTAACGTCTTTATTGCAATTTAACCCTCGAATTTCAATGACTCAAAATGATTTATTCAATGCGATCATAATCGTTGCTTAATCTCATCATCTAATCATGAGCCCCTATAGAGATTAAATACAGTATCAATTAAAAAGCATCAATATATCTAACTGCAAAAATCGTCGAAGGTCTACCGACTCCAATGCGACTAATATCGCGTGTCTCACTTTACTACAATACCAGCATTATAATATACACACAGAGTCAAGAGCGGATCACCTGTTGAGCGTATACTCTTTGCGGCATGCGCGATGTGCACGTTCGTCACGTTGTCATGCGAAATGCATGACTCTTTTTTCACTGCAACCTTCTCGGATTTACTACTGACTTTGCTCCTCGTTTTACGGGCTCTGATGTAGCGCAAATGCCTCGACTAGCGTAATATATAGGTATATGCTCCGTTGAACTTTTGACCTTGTTTCGTGAGTGCCAGATAGTAGATATACCGAGCGGTTCTTCGGATTATATCCATGATAATTTTTACAATTTCGTCTACTGTATTAGTTTTCGATAACGACCGGCACGTTTCTTCGGAAACCTTGAGAATGTCGTTCAATATCTTGTTGTGAGATATTATACATGTGTGTTTGGAATATTTTAAAGTTTATTTTTTAACCTTTTAAATTCAAATAAAAATGGTATATCTTATTCAATCAACCGAAGATTATAGTTAGTGTTAAATTCACCAACATATAGGTACATCTTTGGATATTCGATGAATTTCAAGAGGAATTCCAAAATGACGCCGAAGATCGGATTTCTTTCCAGAAAACAAAAAGCAATTTATCATAACAAGAATACTCGTGTGCGCCGTTGAAATTACCCAAGCAAACAAAACCTACATTAGCTTTCTCGAGGGAAACGAACGTCCGATGAAGATTAAGGAGCTCATTTTCTTCTGTCCAGGAAGAGCGCGGCACTTTATACATATTATATAGGATGTGGACATTTTTTTTTTTTCGACGGAATTACATCGCGGAAGACGGATCTTCGGGGGTTCAGGCTGGAACGACGTATATATTCTTGATCTTTAATGACTTCCTGAAGAGAAGGTGCAACAACACCTTGCGGTCACCCTTTTTCCGTCACATATACAATACATACGCGACTCGATGCGACTAATTTTATGTTTACCCTGCTGTGGGCGCGAGCACTGACACGACCCGAACAGGACGTAGGAAATGACATTTTTTTTTTTTTTCGTCTTGAGGAACCTGGAAACGTCTCCACCTGCGCGCTTGACGCGATATACGCCTTATTCGAGCTGTATACGCTATTGCGTGCTTTGCGTCAACGCTTTTTTAATATCGTAAAATAAAAAATCATTGACTGCATTAAAAGAGCAAATATGAAAACTCTCGCACCCCAAGCGAAAAAAGGCTTGTTAATTCAGCAGCACTCGACGGTAGGAGAAAGCCGAAGAGTCGTAAAGTATAAAAAATGGTTCTCGTAAGCATTCAGGTAAAAACCCAAGGATACTACTTCCTCTCCTCGCACAAAGAGAGCCCTCGAGTATCTATACCCGCAGCGCGTAACGGCATAACAGTCCGACTGCGCGAAAAATATGATTGACGAAGGAAAAAGCACAGTGTCACGCCGTCGCTCCCTTTCATCCTCTCGACATATTAGACACTAGTATATCGAGATGCCATCCCTCAGTTGCAGTCCATCAAGTATGGGGAGGTCGAAGATCCGTAATAAACAAACGAAGCCCAGGTGTAAGTGCCTCCGGTTTTCTCGACTTATAATGCGCGTGTTATAACACAAGGCAAGAAACTATACGTGAGGAGAACCGCGAAGGAACCTCGACCTTGTTTGATTGTAAACTTCATCAATATGGCCATGCTTTAAAGAAGAATGCTCGGTTTCTCTTTTTTGTAAGGAAATTTAAATGCCTTTTGTGGGTTGCGGTTGGACCTTTAAAATTTTGGGGAGAACATAGGATTTTGAGATTTTAAACTTTATAGTGTTATAAATATTAATTTTATTAGAATAAGTTAGAGAAATAAAAATCGTACAATTCTCAAGCTCATCTGCCGCGAAAAAGAGCCGCCGCACTTCATGCCTCAAAGCAACAGCAAAACACTCGGGGCACAAGTCGTCGAAGAGAGTCTCGGGCTTTGAAATTCAAGAGCGCGGGCGTTTCCTGTTTTCGCCGTCTTCTGCGGGGCATTTAATTCAGACCGTATTATATAGCGTATATATACATACAGCCTCGAGAACCGCACTACTTCCCCTGCGGCTGCGTTTTTCCGGTTCGCGCAAGCGGAAGTCGAGAAACAGAGGCTACACATGCGCTCGTTTCGCGTATACGTGTGGTGGAAAGGAAGAGCCGACGATTTTACGAGTATTAGTGTATGTGTGTTGTCTGAGCTCGCGCGCAGGGTCGCGAAAGGGTCCGATCGTTATATTTGCGGCGACGATGCTTTCTTCGGGGACACCAGCCGATTCTCAGAAGGAGAAGAATAAGTGGCCCTGGAAACTCTAGCCGAACGCGTATTTTTGATCATTTTTTTTTCTTTATCTTTTGTACTGTGCGGGGGTGGGCTCAGGGGATATATAGGTGAGGAATGCGTGTATAGCCTCTTGCAATAAAGCTTCAAATAATCAGTAGTGTTATAGCATTTGGTTTTTTATATTATACAGATTTGAAAACATTTTTTTTTTTTTATGAAATACGTTGAGAGAATAATGCTCGCAGTATTTCTCATGATTTGAGCTTTTATTTATGAATGCGAAACGTGAAACAAGAGCGAATCAAATTCAATTTTGTATTCATAATATAGGGCCTGCAGCGCACGAATAGAGCAATAAATATAGTGTGAATAATTGTGTACACTGGCCAACTGAATTTCGTGAAATTCAACAGGAAATTCATGCTATAATGCAGGGGGGTGCGAGTTGAAAATTGCCGTAGAAACACACTGTGAAAATTGATGATGATTCAGGAGGAAAATTTTTGGAGATGGGCAGTAAATTTTACCTGTATCTAGCCCTCGCAGTAATTCACCCTACTTCTGGAAATGCTCTACGATTATCATTAAAATTTCACGCCGACCGTTCAGAAAGCCTTCAATTTTCTTAAAATTTATGTCTAAAGCATGCATACTTCTAGTTTTATTTAGTTTATTTTTTTTTCACAGTTTTACAACAACTTACTTATTTAAATTACAAAATTAGAAGCTAAACAACTATTTTTAACTATTTATTTACTGAAGAAAAATAAAAATTTGTTCCTTAAACTGTCTTTTATACGAGCCTATTTTCTCTAGCGTCAAGTATACGGCCAATTTTTCGTTATCATTTTTACATTCGAAATAACACATAAATATTCAAAAACTAGCTGCATCCCTGTATCAGAAATACATATGATAAAATAAATTATGCCAAGACAGTTTCCCTTCTCTCCAAAACAACTGTTACACTGAAAAAATCTGTTACACTGAAACAGTAATCTCCGGTGCAGTTGAAGAAAATTTTTTCACCCCAACCTCCATCACGCAAAATCTCACGCAGCCGAGGGAAAGTCGAACAGGAACCCCCTGTTGCCTATAAGTATAGTTTAAGCAAAGCACAGTCGCGACCTTCCACTCGCCTCCTCCGACAGCGCGTGAATCAACACCCTCGAGAGCGGTTATTTACGATGGTTTCACGAAAACTGGAAATTTGGCTCGTTTTTTTTTCCATGTCAGGAGGGTAAGACCCTCGCCTAACTAGCACTACCCCTCGAAAGGTGTTGGAGGTCTCACTCAAAACGAGATTCGGTGGCCGGCCACGAATGAAAAATCTTTATGGCCCCTGCAACCATGCGCATCCTTTTTTTTCCTCTCGTTCGTCCTGTGGATTTTCCTCAAAAGGGTAGATTTTTTTTGCCGTATAACTGTAGATTTATTTCCGAGTAATAGCTGCTTAATGGAAAGACCGATAGTCTCGTAATTTTTTTTTCTCGCGGTGTCTATAGGGGGTCCACTTTTTTACTATTTTACTGCCTATAATAACTTGACAGGTACTTTCCTCTCCGTATATACGTGCGCAATAAAACATATGTATTCGGTTGAAATGTAGTGAAAAGTATCGTATCAATTATCAAATTGACTGGTATTTATTTAGACGTCGAAAGCATCGCCTTATCCTCTGAAAAAAAAAACTTTCCGTAACGAATCTTTCTACTTTTTTCAGGCAGCAACCGTTCGCGGTTAAAAATCTATTATCATTTCGTTTTTCTTCAAAACCTCTCTCTGCACTCAGATGTAAATTGAGCTTGGAACTTTTTTAAGCGAAGATAAGTGTATATATAATACAGGCTATATGGAAATGAAACGGACGCACGAGATAAATTCCCAAGTTCCAGCCAAAGGACAAACTTGGACTTTGCGGTCTGGAGTATATAGGTTGCGCACTACTTATCTTATTTTCATTCACACCATCATCAGACACCGAAAGCGATAATGCCACGGCAAACCGATAAAAAGTTCAATAAACACTTCACAGCTCTCCTGTTTTTTTTTTTTTTTTTTTTCGTAAAAGCCGTAATTACATCGGTTAAACGGACGAAGCATCAGTATATAGCTATATTCCGAGAATCGGCATTTCTCGCGCGGCCACAATTGGAATTCAAGCGCCATTCAAAAAATCACAATCGCCGAGAGAACGAGTATATAGTCGCTTCTCTCCCATGAATGAATGAGTTGCTGCTGCCATGAAAGATCGCGATGCGGCGCGAAGAAGTTCCCACAATAACGGCTGCGCGACTTCGCTTCTTGTCTCGACGAAAGTGAAAGCAAACTCTTGTGTGTGTGTGTGTGTGTCTGTGTGTTTGTACCTACGAGTCTACCTGGCATGTGTGTAAGCGTCGGCATGAATGAACGCAAATTGCCCTCGAGATCGCACGCGTGTCGTATATACATATATAGTTTGTGCAGTGTTCGTGAGCGGGTAAACGGATAAGCCTAATTTCGTGTTTACCGGACGTGCTGTATTATGAAATACGTGTGATTTGCGAATTATGTTTGGCGACTTTTACGATTGCGCTTGTGACGCAACTATAATTCTTTTTTTCTTAATGTATATTCATATTCGAGAAGATTAGACGATTAGCGCGTAATTAACGTATTTTTTTTTTTTTTGCTACTAAAAATTCGACTCACCCAAAGTATATTCCCATGATATACACGTCGTCGTTCCAAAAAAGACTGCACACGTCCTCGCCCCAAACAAAAGTGACTTATATATCCGTTTCTCATAACACCAGAGAAGAATAATAACAAAAAAAAAAGAAAAAAATTCGGAACCCCAGACAACGAAGTTCATTCGCATAGACATAAATATAAGCGTATATAGCCCCGCGGAATTATCTTCGCGGGACTGGAGACGGACTCCTGATCCCACATCCTAGAAGAAGGAACAGAGAGCGGCGTCATACATATAACGGTGGACTAATTTCTCATTGTGCCACACTCACAGTGAGCCTCGACACGCGGCGTCTTTCTTCTATATATTATGTTCTATATACCTGCACATCAGGGTCCCGGAAGGAATTCTTCTCCTCAATGCTTATAAATGGCCGCACGACTCAGGGATGCGTCGCAGTTGTTGTTCCCAGCGCGCGAGAATCCGATCGCGGGCTACTCCCACGCGCGATTTTCATCCCCCCAGAACGTCCTTCCACGAAGTGAGCTGAACTCGATTGCGCTCGCAGATTCGTGGCTTTCTTTTTGAACTTTGAGTATATCGTTTGATGTGTCTGATGCTTGAGGAGGGAGGGGGTGGTCTCGTGTGGTTTGTTGGGAAATTTAAAGGGATTTATAAACAGCTCGTGAGAAGAGGCGTTTGCGAGGTTTTCACGGTTTTAGGAGGAAGGAATGCTGTGTGTGTGTGTCTGTTTACGTCGCTGTGATCTGGAAAGGTATCTTTGATGATAATGTGAGAGAGTTCGTTGGAATCGGATATAATATACGGAAAGAACGATGGATTTACCGGATACCGGAACTTTCATATAGGAATGTGAGGATGCTCTCGTTTTTCTATTTGTACGGAATATTCTTTTATAGATATACGTGGAATTATCCTGGTGGAAATTTTACTATTTTAGTTGGGGCACATTGTGATCGCGTTAATCAAAATCTGCAAAGATTAAATTAAATTTTAAACTATACCTATATATACTAATATATATTCAATTATACACATACTCACATTTGAAGTTACAATATGTTTTTTTAATAATATAATAATTGAATAAACGTATTAGTGCAGACGTTTTAGACATGCTAGTTATAACAAACGGCGAACATTTCTACCAGCTGTGAAAAGGAATTCTTAATTATCTTCACAAAGTAAAACCGATTCATTAGTGCAGACTTCAGTATATTTAAAAATTTATTTACGCTTCGCGTACAATTCATTAAGCATCACGTAAAAAGCACTCTTCATATATACGTGTTTACTCCGTTTTCTCCTTATACCCCTTCGCTCTCGTCCAATGAACAATCAATTTCTCCAGACGCTCGTGTTTGCACAAAACCACTCGTCGACAATGGGAGCAAATAAGCAAATCCCAAACTTCATCTCATTCTTCGTCGTCGTCGTTGTCGTCTCTTTGAAGGTCTGTCGCTGCTACTTTGCGCATGAATGAGCAAACGAATGAATGGGCAAACGGGCTTGAAGAACAAGAGAAAAGATCCGAAGTATCTCGGAGGTCGACACACGGCGACAGAGATGAAGTTTAAGCGTGTATACTGTATATGTATATGTATGCCAGTGAAAATAACCCGCTCTTCTTTTCATCTTCGTTCTGAGAGAAACTTATATATATCCGTTTACGCGCGCGTGTGCTGTGATGGGAGCACGTCGATTTGTGTGTACAACCGTCATGTTTAGTTTGAGGATAGATTCTTTATCTATAAAAGTAAAAATGACATTAGAGTGTGAAGTTTTCGATTGAATACATAAAGCTTTTTTTGTAGCAAACTTCAGTGAAGCCTCAAGTATCTCGAAAAGAGGCGAAAAAGAGACGCGTCCGGCGAGTGCATGTGTACGAAGCCATCACGCTCGAATTGAAGACCAAAAAGTACACGCGCGTGGGAATGGAGATTCCACGAGGAATTCACACCGCGTCTTAGATCGAGCGGAAAAATTTCTTTCCCAGGAGAAATTTAAGACTTGATTTTCACGTCGTGGTTGCTTTTCTCACCTATACTTGCTGCTTTTTTGCGGATGCGCTGATGAATTACTAAGGAAGGAACGAAAGGGTTGCAGTTTTTGCCAAATTGTTTTATATAGAAAATTAATAGAATGTAGAGATATAACTCTGACAAACAATGTAGAGAGAAATGCAATAAATCGCGCAGCAGCGGCATCATTGAATTCAAGAGCGAAATATCGCCAACTACAAGCCCACATCAGGATCAAAGAGTATACAAAGCGAGCGCTTTATTCTGTCAACAATCGCTGCGGTCTCAGCTTATTAACCCTCTCGTCGTGTCTTCTCCCGAAAACGCATCACGCGCGCATGCGACATCAGAGTGACTATAATATAGTCGATTCCCTCTCTTTCGCAAAAAATACGACAGCCTAATAAAAGCCGTAAAAAGTCTCTGGTCGGCACATCAAATCGCACATATATATATAGTCTTTCTCTTCTTTGTGGATTCCTCTCGGCGTATATACATACGCGCGCTCTCAAGTTCGGGGCACGCATGAATTTTTATGGGGCGACCACAATCTGCATATAATGACGCAGAGTTGATTGGACCGGATGTGGCGCTCCCACAGTGTTCTCTCTGCAGTCTGATGTAGAGAGAGAGAGAGGGAGAGAATCCTCGGAATATATATATGTGCTGAATGACGGCTACTCCCTTGGCTTTTGCTTTTCTTCGCGCGTCGTCTCACTGCCGCCACATTCCTATATATACTCGCGGCTTCACTTTCCTATACTGAAGGATCAATGAGATTGATTACCCTGAGCTGCGGTGTGTGCTTTCTCGCAGTTATATAGGTATGTGACTGAGATTTAAGTGTCCGAGCGTGCGTGCGCATACGACCTTGGTGAAACCCCTTCTTGTGTATACACCAGAGAATTTTTCGGGTATATCAATTGTTTGCCTGATAATAATTCTCTATTTTATTCAATTAAATTCTCATCATCAGAGCGTTTTCTCGAGAAATACTGCCTATTTTTTTCAAGGACCATACTTTCGCGGTTTTCTAATAAAATAGATGGGTTTGTAAATATATGTTTTGATTCGTATATGACAAAATCGAGAGATGAGCAGTGCAGGTTAAAAAACCGTTATCAATCACGTTCACTTAAACCCTAAAACAAATATACGGCTAACCAGTTCAATCCCTTCGAACCCCCAAAACATATTCGCACCTGAGAAAGTAAAGTATCCGAAACCCTTCCTCACCGTGTTGCCTAATATACTGCAACGTTCGCACCGCGCGTCAAAAAAAAGTGAAACACCCAAACACCGCATCAATTTTATCCCTCCCCTGGAAAATCTCCGGCCAAGAAAACAAGCGATCGACACAAAAAAAAATTAGTTAGTCCGTGAAATCACGGCGGCCGCATCAGATATACAACTCTCCGAGAACCGGTAGCGCATCGGAACTTCACTCGGTCGTATATACTGATGGGAAAGCTTATATGCACAGGAAGAATCCGGGCGTCTCCGAGAGACTCCCCTTGAAAATTGGCGCGTTCTCTCACGCTCTTCGGAGACGCGTATTATAAACGGAGGAGGGAACACCTTTTGGGGTGGCATATGTATATATACGGGGAGTCGCGCGCGCAAGCGATTACCGAATCCCTTGGAGGTGAAGGGGCTTCCTTGTAGCATACACCGGTGGCGCGCACTTCCCTTTACTCGATATAGTTTCAGCTTCCCTGTTTACACTGCAAGCGATATCGGACCATTTAATTTTAAAGGGAAACAATCTGTGCAGAGCGATTTGTCTCTGCTGTGCAGCTTGGATGTGACTGTGCGGGATTATAATCGGCTTTGGGAGAAAATTGCTTTGCGTCTTGTGTGGAAGTGAGAGCTGATGGGAGAGTTGTTTGATAAAGGAATGGATATATTTAGGAGCTTTATATGATTCGGGATTGTAAAATGTATTGTATGTGCCTGTTTGTCCAAATGTAAAAGTTAGAAATAAATCAGTTGTATATATTTGTGCTTTTTATCGACTATTAAATTTCGTTGAACACGTTTCTTAACAATTTGAGATTTAAAAATTTATTCAAGCATAATTCAATGTATTATATGCATTCCCGGCGTTATAGTTTAACTCTTGTAATTATATTCTGAATATATCAACCCATCTCTCTTTTGAAAAATAGTTCCTCAAAATTGAAAAATTCCAAGCCACCTCGATTTGTCAAAAACCCTAAAATATCATCTCTCAACTAATTTATTTCCCAAAGCCGCACAATTCAAGCTCGCGCGTGAAAAAGTATATAGATGACCTCGATATATCCATGCAGGTGACATGAGAACCACAGGACTAATCTCCGTAATCTCTTAGACAAAATTGCATGTGCCCCCTAGCAGGAAAAAGTGACCAGTGGTCTGCAGCAATCACTCAGCCAAATCTCATAGCTCAGGCTGCACCAGATGCCACCTCGAAGCTCCTCCAGTGTCGGCATACCGACGAAGGGCGCTAAAAATCGCGAACCCTCCAGTTTCCCACACAGCCCCCAGGTGAACGTGCAGCCATATAAGAGTGTTGTACACCTCTTCCGCACAAGCATTTGTATACACATCGCATGTCCCTGTATATATATATACTACGTGCAATATGCATCGCCAACTGTATATATATAACACACTCGAATCATGCCGGTAGGACAGATGCTCCTATATAGGTATATACATAATACGTAATGGGCTCAGAGCGAGCAGGAAAAGGTGTGCGCGCGCGGGGGGAGATGAGAAGGACTATATACGACGGAGATCGAGATAAGCAGCTCGGAGAGCCTGTGATGGCATGAGAATTCATTTTTCCAGTGCGGAGAGCGACTTCTGATGTCGAAGAGCTGCGCGCGTCGATGAGTCAATTGGAGCACGCTTCTTCGCACCTGCCCTCTGATGATGGCGACGACGTTGGAGCGATGCGCTTCTTATAGTCGGGCTTTTTTATCTATAGAAATATACGTATTGGTAACGTTTTTGTAGGAAACTTCCTTGTAGTAAGCACGTGTACAAAAAGTGCAGATATGAGGACAGTAATTATTGCTCATCTGTTGCTCGATTTTTGTAGATGAATCGTGATGCTTTTTGTACAAGTATTGGCTTCGATTGATCTCTTTATACTTTCACTTTTGTAATAAAAACCATTTTTTCTTATTTTACGTATAGTATAGAAATGACTGCAATTATGAAATAATAAACCGTCTAAATTCTTTTTTAATATAGCATCGAAAGAGATAGAGTTCCGACTATTATGATTAAGCCAGGAAAAACCGTTACAGAAAAATAAGTATACTCCTCAGGCACGACGCAACAAATGAGATTATGTCAGCTTATCTAAAATAGGGGAAAGGGTATAGCAGTGAGACCTTTTCGATCTTTTCAAAGCTTGAATAATATTTTCATCAAAACATGTACACTATAACGGTTTTAAGCTCAAAGTTCGCAAATATTACGCATATATATTATGTAACGCGACTAGTATATATTACCGCTGCTTGACATCCATAAAAAGAGTTCAGTCCCTATATAAAGATTATAAGCCCATCTAAAGCAGTCCTCTTGCAGTAGACTCCAATTATACGACAAGTTAGTACGTATGCGTAAACGCAATAACCGATGATTAAAATCCACTCAATAACCACAAGAAACATCAAATTTTCACTCAATATATAACCAACCCTCGCCCTTTAACAACAATCATGCGATCCATTATTATGTTTCTCTCGGCATCGAACCCCTTCAAGTCATCGTCGGATTTGCTAATGAAATCGTATACAGAGACCAGGTGGCCTCGCGACCTCCTGCGCGCATAAGTCTTCCAACGCGCTCTGCTGTGTAATTTACGCACTCGACTTTCCTCGTGGGAAGCGATTCTGTGTATGATTATACTGTTTTGATAAAGGACGTTAATGCACGAGCAAATGCCGTCACATGTGACTCTCGTTCATACCCTTTGAATATTCCTAATTCGTATAGAGGCGATCGAGGATGAGCATCTAAAGTTTATAGGTACGAGTTTATTTAGGGGTGGGAACGTTAGAATGTGGGAGTGTCCCATCATATAGGCATCAGCTGGACTCTCTGGATGTCATATAATCGTGGACAGCTCTCGAATTTAATGAAACATCCGGTTGAATGCGGAATTTTCGACTGTTTTGACTTGACGGTTTAAAAGGACCCGCTGTGTGTACTCTTTCAGTGCAAACACGATGACTCTTGACTTCTCGTGTAATTGCGGTCAAAAGTTAGAATTTAATAATGTGTTATCGTGAATTAGTAGAACATTACAATCATATAATAGAGTTTACATTTTGTAACGATTGGATTTCTTAAAATACGTTCACACAATCATGCTCGCGTGTTGGTAAATACTTAAAACCCTTCGCAAACAAAAATAGACCCGTCGATGATGTAGAATCTACTCAATAACTTTCCCGAAAGCATCGATCTCAGAACAAAAAAAAATCTCATTCAAAAATCTTAGCGAGGATCAGCCTCTACGCGATAGCAGCCCTATATAGTTCGTAATCTTTCCTAGAACCGAAAACGAGTGGAGCAGCAGCTTGTCGGAGAATTTTCTGAAGACGAGCAAAAAAGAAGAGCAAAGCTATGTGAGCATCATCCCGAGATCTTCTATATTTCTCGCAAAGGGCCGCAAAGGCGCACGAAATATTATACAACAACACACCACCAGCCGCGCGCGTACGTGACTATTCTTTTCGGACCGATCGGGAGAGGTAGATATATATACAATATGGAGAAAGAAAGCCGCAGCAATTGATAGATATTAATATCGAAAATTGCTCTCACTTGAAAAAAAAAATCGGAATGCCAAGACAAAAGCAAGCAGCCATCGAGTCGAACGTCGTCGAAAGATTCGCACGAGAGAAAGATAAGGACGGTCAAATCGTCAGAAATCGTCCACAGCAACGGAAGACAGCTGGTGCGCTGCAGAGGCCGCAATGAATTTGTCGCTACTGCGTGCGGTCCCTCTGCTCACATGCGTGTATATATAGTCATCGATGTGTGTCTGTGTGTGTTTATGGCCAGCAGACGGCGAGTGTCGCTTGGATCTCGACTGTGCGGACGCGTGGAACCGGAATACGATGTGTAATTATGCGCGGACCTTTGGTATTTTTATAAGCTGCGGCTTTAATTTCTCTCTCTCTCGCGGTTAATTGGTTGTAAGTTTGCTGCTCCTTTTATGCATACGTATTTATTTAAAGGATCATGATTGAATAGTGACCTGTTTCTGTCATTGATATATACTCGTAATTTATATAAATAAATTTGAATCACGCGCTGTATTGCATATACCTATAGTGACATTACTTTGAATTTCTCGTTATCCTTGCTTGCAGATTTCGATTATTATTTATCGTTCATCTCGATCGCTCTCCAGATCTTTCTCGCAAGTCCTTTTCAGGATTATTTCGAAATTACAAAAGCGTAACGAGCTGTATATATACGAGTTGAAATTGATATAAATAAGACGTGTATGTACAAACGCTCGAATCAGTTGGTGAGAGACCGAAATTTTACGATCTAAAAAGACACTATATACTGGTGCATCATCAGAGGAAGAAAGAGCGAATGGCGTCGGCACTCGAACAATCAAGTCTCATCAAATCCCGCGCGTATATATACACAGACACACACACACACACACACATGTATATGACGAGAGAGCATCTATCTCGAAAATGTACATGCGGTGTTGCACGTTTGCAATTTATCGTCTGGGCTACAATTGGCCGCCGCCGCCGCTGTACAAAGAAACTAGACGCAAAGGAAGGGCGAAAAAATCGTGGGCGCTACGATGCTTCCGACGGATATTCGGCGTCGAAAATTGCCAATTGTCTCAATGGAACTCGTTTCGCATTGTCTACCAACGCCGCCGACGACGACGGCGACGTCAACTCTCGGCTTTTATACACGTCGCGTCTAAATAATTCCCTCTGATGCGCATCAGTCCCTTTAAATGTCGCTTTCTAACTAATTGCGTGCGCAAGTGCGTGCATCCAAAAATTGGCCTGATTAATTGTTTAATGAAAGACGCCAACAATTTAATGGCTCTGCTTCACGCCTGTCTTTCTCGGAACGGGTTAATGAGGCGCGCAAAAGTGTGGTTAATAAACAAAAGTGATTCGCTGTGTATATATTATATATAGTGAATCAACTATGAGATTAGAAAATTGTGCGTGCCGCATACGCAATAAGAAAAAAGAAAAAGAAGGAGACAATGGTCTCGACAAAGCTCTCGAATCGTAAAAATCGTGTATATATCATCGAGGATTCTCGGATCGAAAGACAAACATCGGCATCAGGAATCCCAAAAGATCCAACATAAACTGGCTGGTTACTCGATTCTTTTACTTCTAATTGTCCTTCTCTCCTCTATATCCGCGGCGAGTAGCCCCTCCGCCTTATTTCCTTTATGCCTTGTATATAATTCTCCGTTTTCTCTTTGTCTTTCTCCTGATGGCTGCTGCTGCTGCTGCTACTATACTCTCTCTAGTGGCCAAATAAGCTTGGTGAGTGAGAGGGAGATCGCGTACACGGGTGGTGGTGTGCTGGTATGTTATATACCGGGGGCCTTAGATCCCTTCCAAGAAAAGCGACTCGAGATCTGGAATCCCTTAGAGTCAATGGTCCCGACAACCTGCGAGTATAGGCCCGGGTCGTCCCGACGCGCGATTTTTAATCTGTCCTTGAGCGGCTCTGCTCTCCCTCCCTCTCTCTTTCCTTGCTTCTTTAGCTGATTTCTCCTTCTTCTTCTTCTTCTTCTTCGTTGGCGCTGACGCTCGATCGTCGTGGCTGGTTGCGCACGCGCTTCTTTTCTTCGTTTTTTGATGAATGGACGTTGCTTCCTGTTTACAAAACTCTGGCATTAGAACGCGTTAATAGGGATGAGCTGAGGGGTTCGTCCGAATTAACGAGAGTGAGGAAGGAAGGATCCTTTGAGTTATAGGCGAGATTTCTTCTCTCCTTAATTGATATGCGAATATAATCAGTGTTATGTGATACGAGGAAACATTTTCCTTTTTGGTTATTTTCGAGAAAATGGAAAAACTGAGTTCCTAAAATTTTTTGGATTATTTTTTATTATTACTAGGAAATCTAAGTAACTCCTTATCATGTCATCAATTCTATCTTTCCAGAAAGATTTTAAATTTCGCCGCCTGCTGAGCGCTAACAGTTTGAAGCGTTTGTAGGTTATGTAATAAAATTCGCGTTTCTAATTCGCGTTCCTAAATTCTTGTACCAGGCGACAAATCATCCATTAAATGCTTCACAACAAAGCCCATCACTATTTTAAAAGAGAGAGAAAATTTATCGTAATGAAAATAATTATAGATGCAAAATAAGTTTTAAAAAATCACCTAAATTACACTGCTCAAAATACACGTCTCGCACCGCGGAATGTGTGCAAGGTGAAAGTTCGGATCCTCTCGAAAAAAAGAAAAACGCTAAGCCTGATGCAGTGCAAAACCACGGGGTCTTTATTGGGACGTGCATAATATTATTATTTATGATGTGAGCGCGCCGCGAACTTAACGATGAAATCAGTCGCGCGCACACTACCTTATAGTTGAATTTTCGCATATACCTACTACTGAAGCCGCTCGTATATGTGTGAGAGCTGCCCATATAACCGCGCGGGAATTTGCGGTTTCGACTGGACGGCTGCGTCCTTTATTTCTTCCTCCTCGTGCAGCTATCCCCAGACTTCGCGCGCTCCTTTCTTTCTTTCGCGCGCGTTCTTTCTTTCTTCTTGGCGGGCTTTTGTGCTGAGGGGCTGCAACGTGTACTTCAAGCCGCGAATCTTGTGTGAGTTCGTGTATTATATGGGGTTTTTTTTTATTGAAGAGATTTTGGCGGGTGGTGGTGGTGGCCTTGATGCCGATGAATTAATTTCGGTTGAAGTTTTTGTTCACCTGATGGTGCATGCAGTTGAAATTTAATATCCAGCGCTGGGTCTTGCATCATGTGAAGTGTTAAGGGGCATTACTTTATGTGAAGTATAACGCTTGCTGTAGTAAGTATATAATGAAGTTCTTTATTGGATCAACAGTTTTGATAATTTTAAACTTTTTTTTATAATGGTATAAACGTGACTATGTAATTGAGAATTTTGAAATACTGATGCATAGGGGAAGATCAAATGTTTTTCTAAAAACAAAACTTGTTTCTAATGTCTTTTTAGCGAAACTGAAAATTTTACTATTACAAAAGCTTTCTCAAGGAATATCTAGCTGTATGTTAATAAATATTTTCTCTACTTTCAGGTAGTCAATTTTGATTCCACTGTTCAAAATATTTCACTATATTCATGAAATTCAATTCTAGAAAAAATCCCTTCAATATAGTATATATTATAAAAAATTTGATCGATCTGTCCACCGACGTTTCTCCAGACTTTACGCATACACATAATGCGCACGTGTAAAATTTGTAACTTACAAAACCACGGCATTCCCGCAATTTTCCTACTCTAAATCAAATAGTACTATGATGACACAGAAATGATCGATTTACGGCGAGTTCGCGCGCGTCATGGGAAGCAAAACGTAAGCAAAAGCCGCAGGCGTTTGATTTATGAGGGCGCCCCGAGCTCTAACACAATACGTCATTTTACTACGTTTACCATTTTCCCGCACTCAAGGCTATTAGTACACGACATTTCCCAAAAATCTCGCCGCCCATCGGCAATCCATATACCGATGGAGACCGGCCGAGTCGTAAAGCATATCTCAAAAAGATATTCGCAAAAACTTAATAACAAAGCGACGATAAAAAAATAAACTAAATAGATGATAATAATATCGCATAGGCCAATCACGAGAAAAAAAAATAAAGTCACTTTAGCATATGCATATGACGATATACTTAGGAGGCAAAGGCGGCGCTATGTGAGAGGCGAGTCTGCATCCTGCTCGCGATATTTTTATGGTGACCTTCCGAGAATCGCAGCCGGAGCAAACAGCTGAGTCCGAATGATAAGGGCGGCCTGCATCTCGTATACTTCCAACGCATACGCAGACTAGGCGGCGCGACGAACGAGCGGAACTGGCAAATATAACGTGATCTCATATGACGATCGACGTCCGTTCATGCGCGAGGATAAAGTTCATTCAAGAGCCCGCCGACGAGAGAAAAACAGAGCAAAAAGAAGCCTCTCTCTCTCTCTCTGTCACACGCGCTCTTTTCTTGTTTGCCTTTTCGACGCGTTTCGCTCTCCTTTTTGCACGCGAACTGATGCATATATGTGTGTGGCGGTGATGCAATTTCGTATCAAAGAACGCGTCGTTTCTTTCATGAAAAAATGTTTCATTGAGCAGTCGGCTGTACACTTTATGTCGCTTATCGCGGAATGGTTTCCAGGATTCGGCCTACGAGCTTTTTGGAGATATTATGTATAGGCGACTTTGAAATGTCAATGAGTTTTAGGGAAGAGCGCGATAAATGTTTATTTTTTATTCGTATTTTAAATTTCATTGATGATTAATTATTGAGCGGATTTTTACTTTTTATATAATTATATAGAAAAATAGGCATTTGTAGAAAAGATAACTTTTTTTGAAATTTTAATATATGGTAGTGTGGGATTGAGTGTGTGTGTGTGTATGCGGTATGCGAGTGTACGTATTAGAGTGCGAGCCTTATAGTTAACCTTAGACGATAGTTGCAGTTTATACAGTTACAGTTTATACTTCATTTCTTAAATATACAATTCCCTTGCAATATACAATTTGTGTTTACTCCGTTATTATTACCAAACTCCTGTCTTACTTTGTTTTGAACTCCACAGTAGGTATAATAAAATAAAACGTGTCGAATAATCGCCTGTTTTGACTCAGCGATATTTAAAATCCTATCGTACACACTCAAGATTAGAGCTAAACGAGTTTATCTGGCAAAACCAAGCTATATATTTAAAGTCTATGGCTTCGATGTAGGTCCTCTTGATCTTCGACAAAGCTGTTTACAAGGTTAAAAAAAAAAATCAGTCTCAGGAAGCAATAGGTCGGTTTGATGGATGGCGGTATACGTCCAGTAGAGAGATAAGCTCCTCGGGATGCAGCCCGAACAACAACATGCACGCAGAGAGAGATGAGCCCTGCGAAAGAAAATTTCTCGGTACGAGGCTGCAACAAGAGCTCGTGGGACCTTTAAAGATGGCACGCGCACTTGTGTCATCACGGAAAAAAGCACTATGGGAAGCTGAAAAAGGAGACGGGAGTAGCATGTTTTTTCCAAGATTTTTCCAATATATATCCAGACGTAAAAAGCCGGAGCGTGAGGAGAGCGACTGAATTGATTTTTGAGGCGCCGGTATGCAGTAGGCTCGGTTGCGTTTTCCTCGAGACGTTATCGCCATTCCGCCTTATCAACGTTGAATATAAGACCTTACAGGCTCAGCACTGCTGCAACAGTTATAACAGCGTCGTGAGAAACGCAGTGCGCGTTGTGTTTTCTTCGAATTTAAATGCCGGGTTATATATACTTGCTGGGTTCGCGTATTATGTGTTTTGCGAGAGAATTCATTCGCGCACTTTGAGTTCATTGAATCCGAGCGCGGTTTATTGTGCCGCTTGGGCGTGAGGATAGGCCAAACAATGTTTGCAAAATCGTATTATACATATCTCTCTGTTTGTATTTGTAATAATTTCAATGTACTTTTCTCTTGAGTGTATTGGATTAAACGTCGTGTATAAAGAGTATGTTTCAATAAAGATTCTCAAAATGAAAAAATCGTGATGTATGAAGAAATCTTTTTAAAATCGGCAGTTATAGAGGGATCAGAAGCACATCTTTCTAGCCCAATTTTTGTTTTGTTTATTATATACAGTGCAAAAAACAGTGGAACACGAGAAAAGTGCTTTGTGACACTGTTTTTCGGTCATTCAATATCAATGGTAATTCGCTTTCGAAGATTGAATTTGTTTTTGCTATAATATATAACATGTTCGATGGCAACCTTTGAAGATTTATCGGCCGAAATACGCATAGTACACAATTTCAAAACTTATTGTTATTACTCTAAAAACAACGCACAAAATCTTCGTTTAGAAAAGAAATTAATTTTATTGGGTACCGTTTAAAAGTGGTCCCACAAAAACAGCAATCTCATAAATACCGTAAGTGACTGCCAAAAACGAGCCATCATGCAGTTCAATTAACTTCGAAACGTATTCAAACCCGTCAGATCGATCGGCGCAAAAAGCGAAGTCCAAACTTCGCGAGCTTCAACTTGGTATCTATATGTGCAATTCTACGGCCAACAGGAAACTTCTCTGATGAGTCTGGACGAGACAAATTTTTTTGACTTTACTAGACCTAAATTTTTAGATTTATTATATAAACAAGAAGATAAACTAGCAGAGATAAACATCAATTTAAAATAAATCGTTAAAAATGACTTGAAAAAAAGCGAAGATCACTTGATTTTGTAAAAAAATCTAAATTTTAAGAATAAGAAATTTAAACTGGATTGCAAAAAATAGATATTCAAAAACCTAGGGTATACAAGGTTTTTCATATTCAGCATGACCTAAGGAACCTAAAAACGTAGGTCTTGTAAGTGTGCCCTCAAAAAAAACAATATATATTCAAAGAAACAATTCGTCCAGACCCAGATGAGTTTTCTGTTTACCATAGAATTTCACATATACCGAGAGTTGAAGCTCGCGAATTTCGGACTTCGCTTTTTGCGCCGATCGATCTGCCGGTTTCGTCGTATATACCTACACGTCTTGGCATTAAATCGCGAGCCAAACGACCTGTATGGTCTCACCAATAAAATTCCATTACTCAAATAAGGCATGAAAACTGCACCCCTCGATCAGGCAATGTACGTAACGGTGGCGCGAGCTACTTAATTATAATACCGGACCTTCTCCCCTATTATACAATGTATATAAGCGAAACCGCCCCGTCGAGGTGCAACGGTCCGAGACGCATTTTGGCTGTTGAACGCAGCGGCGAAACTGGACGATGCCATATTGCAGATCAAATGTTTTGGCCGCGCGTGTGGTTGGAGAAAAACGAGGATCGTAAGACATTTAAAGGGAGCACGTGAAGCTTACTTTTTATACGTTGTATTTTATAGCTGCAGATGATTCGTAAGTAGCTCTTTAAGCAGATTTTTTGGTACTTTTGCTTCCTCCTCAGAAAGCTTTATAGTAAAATTTAAAGTTTTGTAAAAACGCGTTGGAAACAAGTTTGGAGGTGTTAGTTATATTTCTTTTTCTATTTTCCTGCTTGGAAAAAAGATACAGTTTTGTGCTTGGCAACGCTTTTTAAACTAAAAATTAATTAGAAAACTGTATAGTAATTTCTTCATAAACAAAATTTCACGTCAATTTCAATAAAAAAATGTCGATCCATCGAAGAAATGAAAATTAAACCAAACAAAATTTCACAGAATAGGGTCGTCACAACGGTTTCCATACCCGTGTCAAGCGCGAATTCACGCCTCATCTCCATAAATACCATAAGTTCCCTTCCATCGCCCAAACAGTAGACTCCATAAAGTCCTCAAACGGAAAACTCCACGACGGCTCCTCACACAAGAGCCAGAAGGAAAAACCGTCAGTACATCGTACACCAGTAAGTAGCATTATAAAAATGCAAATCCCCCGCGCTCGATTACAATCGCTCGATGAGATCGGCATCTCCCCCTGTATTACCGGCGCGTGCGGGGCGCGCGCTCTCAGAATTCCTCAAAAAAAAAAAGAAAAGAAAAGAACGGCCGCCCGCACGAAGAGTGTTTATATACTGCAGACCGGCATCAGCGGCGAGGGAAATAAGTAAGACGGCGCGCATCCTGCGTGTCTCCTGCGCGTGTACAGCACGCGCCTACCGGTTGAAAATAATAAAACGTGGCGCGCAATAAGGAGAGAAGAGCGCCTTATGTTCAAGACGGTTGGGACGAGCTGGAGTATAAGGGGTCGAAGACTGTTGGCGAACGCAGCAGCGGTTTTTTCAACGGAAAGTCAACGGAACGTTGGGGATCGATCGTCGCTCTCTCGCTCTTGGATGAAGTGCGTCGGTAGGGGACGATGCCAAGGGGAGCACTGATCTTCCTCATCACCTCGAAACGAGTCTATACAGAGGCCTGTTGCACGAGAGCAAAGTACGTTGGGACAGCACCGGTCTTGCTTGAAGTCAGAGTGCACTACTGTATGTGTGTGTGTGTATGGAGAACATTTTTTTAAATGCCCGAGTTTCTCAGGGGCGGATGGATGCACGGATACGTGTGTGTATACACGGGGGTCGCTATACTCTCGGATGAATTATGGGATTAGGAGAAAAAATGACGACGCGATGAACACGCTTTTTTGCTGCTTTGATGTTTCCCTACGGGAGATTATAGATATTTTTACACGTACTTTTAGGGAAAAACGCTTTTTTTCGATCTGTTTGATCGGCATGAAAGTTATCGCGGTGATTGGGAGAAAAAATTTTTATTGCTTGGCCTTTAAAACGTTTTAACTTTCGGCCTGAGCCGAGATAGCTGCCAAATTAGGATGAGTTACTTGGCGTTTATTTTTATTTCTTTTCTGGTGAGATGTGTGTGTAACCGTCGATTTTGGGAATATTTCCGTTGCTTGGGTAAACACAGTTTTAAATGATTAATTTACACATTGCCTTTAAGATCGAGATGAAATTATTCAATTAAATTATCAATTCCAAAAAGCTAAATTTTGTTATAAATGTTGAAAAGAAGAATTAATTTTCGCGATTAAATTTTCATTGAACCAATGAAATTTTATCGATTCAATGAAAATTTAATCGCGAAAATCAATTTTTTCAGTTTGAAACATTGACAGCTATTTTATTTACGCATTCAAGACTTGTTTACGTATACAAAATATAATCTCACAGCAAAGTACCGTAAACTGACGTCGTAAAATGTAACCAACGAAAAATCGGTACAAGGGGACGACACAGTATATTTAATAATCGCACACATAAAATCCACGTATATTTGCGCTATAAAGGACTTTTACAACTCAAACACGCGCGTGCCTACAGTAAATCACACGCCTTTACTTCTGTCTATCTCTCAAACTCGTAAAAACCTTCGTAAACTCAGGCAATTACACGCGCATCCCTCAATATACAAAGTGTACAATATCGCACCGGCGGCATATTATAGAAGAAAATCTCGCGGCTTTAATCGACGACCGTAAAACCTTAAGAGCCTCTCCACCGGTCAATGTATAACGCTCGTATACAGCGTTTAGCCATAAAATCCGGCGTATCCGATTTCTCACTCGCGAGATCGGCCAATTACACGCGCGGCGCCGTAAATTTTCCGAGGCCAATTGTGCGGAAGTGAGCAACGGTCTCAATCAATACGGAAAATTTCTCGAGTCAATAGTCGTTAAAGAGGAAAAGCCCCGTATAACGAGTATGTGTTATATACCGGCTATACAGAGAGAGAGACGAGGGGGAGAGGAAACATTGTATCAGAAGAATTATACGTTCGGCATACATATAAGTACGCGGCGAGAGCATTGAAAAGATCGGTATACAGTGCGGCCACTCGGAGAGCTGTTTTGTAATATATTTCTCGATTTCAATGGGCTCGAGCCTGCGTTATACACACACACTTATATATCCAGCAGCAGCAGTACGTATATCCGTTATACGTAAGACGCTGGAAAAGTATATGGGGTGACCAGTGGACGCGTGCCAGGTGTCGCTCTCGGATGTTACGCTTTCTTGCGTTGCGGCGCGCGATTTAATGACTCCGAAGATCGGGGCGCGCTCTCTCGCCTTGACCCTGCAGCCTTCGATCATCCCTCATTGCTGCAGCCGCTATTCAATTTTCTTCTTTCACCTTTCCTTATATTATATTGTACAGCTTATATAGTATATAGCAGTGCGGCTGCCACCCCACGACGTCGGAGAGACGACACTTCATCTCTCTTGCGTCGGCCACGTGCTTTATATATATTACGTGTATACTACTCCCGGGAGCACCAGGTGTTCCTTCTCTCGCTCCTTAAGTATAAGTATATAGGAGGGAGCGGAGAGACGGATTCTTGCGAGACGCAACCCCCGAAAGGTGCGCGCAGGTGTGCTGATGCCGGGCACGCGTACCGCGCGCGACTACTGCTTCTATACCTACTTATAATACTTATACTTACTTGCCACCGTACGTTGTATATATATAGTTATGCTTGCCGACTACCTTTTAGACGTGACATATGCGCGTTTTTCTCGCTTTTTTCCACCCGCCGTATGTGAGTCGTTACGATATACTACTAAAAGGAGAGGGACTTGTCTTGGAGCTTATCCTGCGACGTTAGATCGTTATATTCCCTGGTCGAAAATTCACCAGATTGTGGTCAAAGTTTCTGTCCAATAAATATATACATATGACGTTTATCTAAAAATTCTGGAAATACTCTGAACAAAATTTCTAAAAATACCGTATTTTTATAAAGTTTGACCAGAAATTCTGGCCAGAATGCAATTGCCCGCATGATTTTTTATATGAGCGATGGAAACGATGATTCGATTTCATTATTATAACAAACCAGCGTTACTAAAAGAAACCATCGTTTACTAAGCCAGAAAAAAACGAAGACCGGAAATCCAAAACTACTTATAATTTTGTCCGTTACAACAGGAGAGTCAATCACGACCATTGAACTGCATCTCGCATATTATGCAGACGACGCGTGCGCGTCCCGCTCGACTTCATAATCGCCGCGCCTCATTCAAAAGTCACCAAGCACATACAAAAAAAATCCAGAAAGCTCCACAGCTTGAGATTAACCCCCAAGACTAAAGCCCTCGTCTCTGAAAAAAAAAATTCGCCCTCTCGATTCGATGACTTTTAATTCGAGGCGTCGAGTCGCGTATAGCTCCTTTCATATATATAGTGGCTTTCAATCTCGGCAGCCGCATGCCCAATTTCTTCGATTCTCTCCTTGCGGCCTCCCTCGTATAGTTATAGCTGCAGACGCACTTTTCCTCCCTTCCAGAAGCAAAAAAAGAAGTCACCCGCTGCATCAGACGTCGAGGGGCGACAATAGCTCAGCCGCGGAACAAAAGTCTGGCCCGTGCCCTTTAACACAATAGCTGCTCCACGGCTCCTGGTATATCATCTGCGAGAAGGAAGGAAACGAGACGGCAGCTGCGATTCTTATATTCAGCGTCTCGGCCGAAAGTGCAACCCCTGTATACTGATGGCCAAGGTGTACAAACTACATCCGTGCATGCGCGTGTGTGTGTGTGTGTGTGTGTGATGTTGTATAGAGATTTTTCGGGGATTTCGGAAATCGGTACGAGCCGCATTCAATGGACCGAACGCTGGCGCGAATTAAGCGTTTTTACGAGCGTAAGAAGATCAATTCTCGCGGCTGTATTCTGGCAGTCGGCCGCCCGCAAAAGCGGATGTGTATTATACACTTCGCGAGATTATTATTGTGCCTGGCATACGTATACTTTTCTAAGGGATTTGGGAATAGATGAGCGCATTATTGTCGTGCGGGTGTGACTTTATCGTTGACTTTTATGGTAACTTGAAATTAGCTTCAATTTTTCAGATTTTAGATCGCAGCTTGTCTTTTGTCTTATATATACCTACTTGCAAAAATATTTTTCCTGAGTGAAAATAAAATTTACTCTGACGAAATACAACGACGATTATATATTTGATATTGTTTTAGCGCACTAAAATGTTTGGTTCCGCTTGTCTCCGTGAGGATCAAAACAAATTGCAAAACTATTCAATCACTCAAGCGTTGCTCCCCTGCGCGTCTGTTGACAATGATTACTAAATGTTACGCACTTCTGCGGTTCACATTAGTGACATTTTGACGGAAAGTCGGTTGCCGCTGCATTTTGAGAAAAAAATGATGTATTACGTGCGACTCTGCACCAGTTTTTTTTATTCGGCTGTACAACAGTAATGAGAGTTTGTCAGTCAGTTTTTTTTTTCACGCAGTACTGCATGTATCGAATCGAATCCCAAACTTTCTAAAAAAAAACGTCAAACATCGGAACGTGCTGAAACTATACTACTACATGAACGAAGAAACCATCAATTTAAGAGATAAAAAAAGGACGTAAAACTTTATGGAGCATGGTATACTTTTAGGTGTATACTATACTATGAAAATGTATTAGATGTGAGCGGGAAATATTTACCGTCATCGAGTGTATTAAATGCAGTCAGATTTTTTTGACTTACCTGTAATATAAAAAATTAAATCGCTAAAATATTAAAATTATGTTAACTATATGTACGTTATTGCACTAAATGTGAGTCCTTTTTCGCGCAAAGATTTCTGCTCTATAAAAAGGCAAATTTAAATACTTACCGTCGTTATACCAATGGAAAATATTGTCAAAGGACATTTGCATGTTTACCTATCAAAAGTATCTTCCCTCTTAATTAATCGTCCTCCCCATATAACTCACTCAGGGCATCTCGTATAATAGCTACCCTTTTTCCTTCGCCTGTTCTAATTTACATTACATTTAGCAGTAGACCAAGAAAACTTATAAAATAATATCCTAATACATAGAATCGATCATTACTACTACTATTCACAATAAGAAAAAAAAACAAATTTCCTCGAGCCATCACAATAATTTGCCGATCCTTTTAAAAAAGCTCCGTTCGAAAAGCACAATAAGGGATACGAGGATAAACGCTCGCAATAAAACCAGTCGAAAAAATCGGGCAAACGGTCTCACGCGAGCGTTGAACTATATTACAAGCGAATCATCAGAAACGAATTCCCCGGCGCGACTGCACTCGGCGGCCAAGTTTAAAAAGCGAATAAGAGAAAAGGAAGGAAGCCCAGCGCGTATTATAGACTCTCTCTCACTCGCTGCAGGACACTCGCATGTATATACATACATACATTATAATATAGCACATGCCCACAGGCTGCACGTAATATACGTTACACTCAACGATCTACATTCACACATGCTGCCCAAGTATATATATACATATAAGACACACACACATACAGATATGAACGGCTCGTCGACTCTTCGGCTAAAAGACGTTATATCGTTTTCTCGCCGGTGCAGAGCACACACGCACACGGGGGTCGACGGTGGCGGCGGAGACATAGGCCGCCTTAGCATGACAATGAGAAAACATCTGCTGCCAAGCGCGCACCCTTCGGCGATGCTCGTCGTAGCCGTATTCTTATATGTATATATACTCGCTCCCTTCCGTTGACGCTCGCAGATCTCACTCTCTCTCCTGTAGTATACTCTATACCTAATAGTTATTAAACGTGAAAAGGTGAGTCTTTAAGCGAACCCGCCGTTACGACTGTTGCTTGTCTCGATCGATATGAGGCCATGGGCGCGCTCTGCTTTTTTTTGGACTGTTTTGTTTTTTTTTTATTTGGGGATTCTTTTGAATTTCGGGATACGGGTGATTTTTTTTTGCAGGAGCGTGCAGTTGGCTGCGCGTTGTTGGTTTAATGGAGATTTATTTTTATTAGGTGTTGAGAGAAATTTTTCGCTGGGAAGACCGTTTGCTTCGCGCGTGAGTTGGTATTTTTCTGATATGTGATGGCGGGCTTTTTTGTAATTTTATACGTCATTATAGATTTTTCGGAGATTTATTGTGATGGATGCGTTTTGGTATTTTTCTTCGGGAATCGATTGCTCATGACGTTTTGATTTTATCTTTTTGTGTTGAATATCAATTTTTTTGCGGAGGATATTTGTAGTCAATCGAAGAAGCGTTCGATCTAAATTCGGCCAAGAATTGACAGCGGTTGTGTACTCTGATTTTTCGTTGTGTGTTACAACTGCGTTCGATTCATCAGTCAAAAGAATTTGATAAACTTTTTAATATATTTATTATTTATTCAAATAAATCAAACCGACTTTTGTCACAATAGACTTTCAAAAATACATCTATTTTCAATCATCGACACCACGTCAAAATTACGGTCAATTAGCTTTCATTTTGCATCGTAAAGTGTCCCCGTAAGATCGTAAAACGCGCCTCTAACTCCGTAATATTCATTTTATTTACTTTTTATTACTAAACTTTCCCGATATTTATTGGGCAACGATAAAATATAAATTTGTCACTTTCGGGAAAACTTTATGTGTTTGAGTAGGAGCGTCGAGGTTTTTCCGGGACATTGAAAAGTTACGGGCCCCCGATCCTTTCCAAACACTCGAATATTTACGACGGCCGTTTGGGCCCTACGCACTCATAACTTCGATTTCACGAGCCTCCAGCGTTTACCGGATGATCGGATAATAGGTAGAACGATTTTTCTTTCAAAGGTGCAAGCTTCCGCCTCAGCAGGGAAACTATGTGGTATACGTTGCGTATATATACGTATTCAGATTTGTATAAAAAGCTCATACAATATTTACACAAGCATTTCAATTGTATACTTTTGACCTCGCATTTATAACGATTTTTTTTATTTTTTAGTTTCTAAATTAAGTTATACAATAAATAAATTAAGAAACTGCAGTAGTCAATTGTATAAAGAACTTTGTATTTCGATTTTAAAGTGTAAAATAAAATTTTGTAAATTATATACAAGTACCTGATGAATTTATATAAAAAAACTGGGCATATTGATATCAGTTATTACAATTTCAAGATACGCGTCAAATAGAGCAATCTCAAAAGCCCTAAAAGTTCTTCCCACAGCCTCTATTACCACCCAAAGTTCGTAACGGTACATCTCGATCCTAGACAGAAGATAGATAAGTATAGCCCAAAAAGAAAGAAAAGGAGCACGATGAAGGTCGCGCTACCCCCAGAGACAATTACTTAGCATCTGAACGGGACCAATTTCCATATGCTTCCCGAGAAGGTCTCGGATGTTTGAAGGATCGCGGTCGGCGCCTCAGAAAATTCTGGGACCGCTAGGAAAAAGCCTGTAGGTATATAATACATATACGTGCTGAGGACTAATAAAGTATACGAACGCTCATTTAAGACGGTAAAAAGTAGATCGGATGTGAGGAAGAACATGAGCAAACAATGTGGATGAGTGCATAAATCTCGAGGATTGTCATGGGAGTTCAAATAGATCGCAGAAGAAAGGAGGAAGTGTCGAAAAAAAGACCATTTCCTTCGAGGTTCTTTAGAATGCAAACTCGTCCTAGACGCATATAATTTAGGGGATTACACCTCTGATGGAACGCAATGAAAATGGTGATGTAAATAAAGCTGCTATTTACATAATTATACTCGTCTCATCATTAGATCTGATTTATTTGTGATTTATTTAACTAGAAAGATCTACTAACTTTTTCATAGGTAACAATGAGAATTTGGTATATATCTATAATTGCTTAACCGATCGATTTCTGCAGCGTCTATTTAACGAGTGAATTTCGTGTAAGCAAGCGTAGACGTATCAAGTTACAGAGATGTGTACACCTCGAAGTCGTTGAACCGACGAAAATCATCAAACATATAATGTGACGCTGAAAGTTTAAATGCCGTGTCGATCGACAAATTACACAACCGCGACGATTGGCGCAATAGACCGCGATTCACTTGCGCGTCAATCGCGAGCAACGATATTCGCAAAGTGCGCAGAATTAACCCGATGCACGTGACTACTACTACTACTACTGTGAGTAACCCGATCGCGAAAGCTAATCGCGTCTGAGAATGTGCTTTCGCAGCTATACAATATGTCGCCAGAGCGAGATATACTATTCGCGTTTCGTAGACTACTGTTTACCTGCGCTAATTCGAAACTAATGGAGCACAAGAGACTAAAATTTTAATAAATATAAATTTTGTTTACGTTCGAAACTCGAATGCGTGCGGTAAAAAGAAAATAACATACAAAAGCAGAAATTCCTCTAGAACAACAACAGGCTAATGAATTTACAGGCCGTTCTCTCCTAACGGCTTGTTAAAAAACCGGCATAAACTACCCTCGCAAATTTATAAGCTCAGCCGCTAATTTTGGAACGCGCGCGCGCGCGCAAAGGCGATAACCGTAAAAAAAATCACGCGCCGGCGCAGCCGAATAAATGAAAGAAATCGCCTCTCGGCCGTCCCCCAAAGTCATCCGAGCGCGTCAAAGCTAGCACTTAGGGCTCGTCAAGAAGCGGCGCGCAAAAACTCTCGAGAAAAGCTTAAGCAAATTCCTCCGACGCTCTCGGCGTGCTCAACAATCAATTTTCTGGCTAATAAGGCCTAATAACCGCGTCTAAGTACGCGCTCTCTCTCTTTCTCTCTCTCTTTGAGAAACAAAAGAAGTAAAGGAGTGGATTCGCGCGTGGCAAGTAGTAATCGTTTTCCTCGTTATTTTTTTTTTTACTCTCGTGAGAGAGGGGCGAGTAACGAGACGGCGCGATACCGGTCGGTGCAGCGCCGACCTCTAATCAACGCCGGGATTTACAACCCCAGCGGCGCCCCTCTACTACAGCCATCAGCCGAATCAATAGCTTGCTCCTTTCTCTCTGTATATAACTCCCCGTCAAGTAGTCCCTCTCCATGCTTCGTCCGGCCGATCTCGTTGTACTCGTTCTCGATTCACCGCTCGCTAGTTGCAGTCTAATCAAGATTTTTATTGCTTCTTATTATTATTGCGTTGTCTAACTGTTTCGATACGAATTTTCGAAATACTAGCGACTTCGCGCGTTCTTATTATAACGTCGTATTTTCTCAATTTGAACATTTTGAGGTTAGGAATTCATACTTATGTAGAGATCCCGCTCAAAAACAAACATAGCCAATCTAAGAACGAATGGAATCATTACCGCATACTTAATTTGTTTTAAATAATTAAATAATAGTTTTCTCAATTTTTCCTTTTTAAGGTTAGGAATCTATACATATGTACAATCACATTGACGTACGACCATAGACGTACGTCTATGCGTCCGACGCGCCATCTAAAAACTTCTAACAGAAATGATGGCTATAGGACTGGTCTGATTGGCCACACGAACGACCAATCACAAAACGAATAGAACTGCTTCAAGATGGAGCGATCGAAACTTTTAGATAGGAATACAATTATTATTGTTATCAAAACACTTGCAAGAATGATTCCCGAGAGACATGAATATCAAGTCTATAATACGAAAAAAAAATCTCCACAAATAAGTAGTACTAATAGGATTTAAAACGCTTTTCTCGTTCTCTAACACTCTTCGCACATCCGTCTCGCAATCAAATTGCAAAGGCAAATCCTTTTATAGGTAAATGACACGTGGATACACACACACAGAGACAGCGTCCAACGATTATACCGTACGAAGCGTGCATGCAGCACACAAAGGCGCACACGGAGTCTCTTTCCGCGATTGTAATCTTTCCGTAGCCCTTCCACTGGCTGTCAGTAATACATATACAGTGGAAGAGAGAGAGAGAGAGGGAGATGCGAAGCCCTCCGATGCGATTCCTATGCAAAGCCCTTTGTTGCTTTGAACGAGTGTTGTATATACACATATACTATGCCAGGCAGAAAATTGCGTAGGGAGAAAGAGAGGGAGAGAGGAGGAGGTGAGAGATAGCGAGGGAGAAGTGAACGAGAATTGGAACATAAACAATCGATTTGTACGTAGGCCATTAGTCCGACTAATAAACATTCGAGCCGTGAATCCGCGAGAGTGTAAGCGCGCACGGTATAATCGAGCCACTGGAGCGTATTTCTCTATATCTGCGGGAAATTGAATTAACCCCTTAGCGGTATTTAAGCTGGGCAAGAAAAAAAGAAATGTAAATGGCTAAAGCTCTCTCTATACTGCGTCGAAGAGAAGAGTTACAAGCTGCTGATAATGTATACTCTATAATCAAAGAAATATTTATATTTTCATACCATCTTCTATTTTCAAAATTATACGTAAATAATCACTAGCCAGACGATCGTCTATATAGACTGGGACAGTTGATTTCAGAGAGAGAGAGATAGAAAAAAAGGCAATTAGTCGAACGTTAACTATATATTATCCGAGAACGTTAAATCCCGGATGCGCAACCGTATGCGGTGCGCTTGTTACACACACACACATATAGTGTATCTCGTCGGAGTTGAAGCTCCAGTGTCCTAATTAGCAGCTTGCAACGTGTGTGCTCTCTCGCTACTGCTATCGTTTCCGCTAATCTCTTATGATATGTGTTTCAATTCCAATGCGCGTCGCGCGAGACTATATTTTTATATCGGAAAGTTAAAGCACTGATAAAATGCCGAGACTAATAAGAGCAGTTTCGCTTTTGATATGTGACGTTGAAAATGCTCGTCGAGAGCGATATATATACATATAATATTGATTGGCAATTTTCGATGGATTTTCGTCAGAGTTCAATAAGTTTGGAACTTTTAACGAGAAAAAAATATCATATACGGTTATATATATAAGGTAAAAGTGTATACACGTCACTCTGTTAAGTGCATGCTCGGAGTTGATGATATCGTTGATTCCGTGTATTATACGTGTATCTATATAATTATATCTGTAAATTCGTATAAATTTTATTAAAGAAGAAGAAGAATAATAATAATGATAAAAAGAAAAACGAACTTCACGAAATCGACATTGAACGAAATCATCAATCACACGGGCGTCCTTATCGACGCGCCATATTAAACGACGCTTTTGACAGGCATCGAAACATCGTTGAAAAATTCATCATCAACAGCATATTATGACCGATCATCTTCAACAGGCATCCGTGCATGAATAACACCGCATATATATTCATCAAAATAATGACAGCTGTCCATAAGATCCCTGAGCCAATAATTTCCGTCACAAATATATATATACTCTCGAACTTGCACACGCCATATTTACACGCGTATACGAGAAGCCACTGCTGATATTTATTTGACTCGCAGAGCGAATTATAGTCGTAATTTCACTGCACAGCAACGCAGAGGCTTCTGCTGCCATTTCACACATACACATATATATCTATACACGCACGAGCAGTCGAGCAAAAAGCTCTGCAGCACGTGTTCGCTATACGCGCGGAGCTTTTATACGTAAGCGAGAGTAACCGGAGCGAGAGAGATAAAGAAAAGGAAAAAAAAAGTTAATAAATAAACTCGGAGAATGTCTGTACGGGGAACACGTGCGCGGCGTTTTGCGGTTCGCCCCTCCATATTGCGGTATATATAGTATACGTGAAATTTGACACTAATACGAGGACGAAATAACAGCGAGCTTTACATCTACACTGAGTATATATAGCTTCGTGCACTAGGTATATACTTATGCGTATACGGGCTTACGCAATCGAAATCAGCCCCCTCGACTATAATGAATATGACTGATGAATTGCATGTTGTGTCACACGTTGCATGAATTCCCTGTACGTATACGTACACGCTATATAACTGCACACAGAGCCTATTTCTGACAGATTCTCTCTCTCTCTCTCTCTCTCTCTCTCTCTCTCTCTCTCTCTTCTCTCACACGGTGTATAATGGGGACGAAATTTTGATTTTGACTGGAGTTTGTTTGACAGCGTTAATGAGTCGTTGGGTAATTATATGCGCACGTCTATTTTGTTGCAACTATATAGTCGAGCGTAGATTGTAACAGAGGAAATCTTTGTAATGTATGCGGAATTATATATGTGCGTTTGTTGTAACTTGCCGGATTTACCGGGGCTTGTTTTTGTTGGTATAATTAATCGAAAATGCGCTGAATGGATATGTTATTTTAGTGTGGGTATAATGTGCTTTGCCCGGAAGTGTATAAAGTTTCGCTGCAATGGAATATTTTTCAATTATATATAGCTATATGCGGTATTTACACATAGCTTTAACAATATGGATCAGCTTGTTTGTAAAGCTGAGTTAAACTGAATAAATATTGCCAATCATGCATCATTTCATAATCATTTGTCATCAATAAAATAAAATAAAACTTAATATAAATTCTCATATAATATAATATATATAAATAAATGACATTGTATACCTGATGGCAAAATTCCTCTTCTTCATTAGTTATGAATATATTCATATTAGTCGCTAAATATATGCGTCGAGTTATATGCATACATTACGAAATGCTCAGCAGGTCACGCGGTCAATGGCGCTAATTTTATAATCGCCTTTTTTTACAATTTCAAGTCTACCATCCTTCCAAAGCAATTCGAAAAACCCATCTTCATTAATTTCCGCATTTCAATATTCCCCGGCGCGCTTGAATCTAAAATTAAAACAAATCAAAACGCGAAAATGTTCATCCTTCACATCTCGTTTCTCGAAAAATAAAGAAAACCCGTCACTCAAACTCGTCTATTCTGAAATATCCGCTCAAAATCAGATAAAGAGCCGCATATATATAAAACACGAGAACATACGATAAAGTTATAGCACGACGAATCGCAGGGAGCCAAAGTGTGCCGAATACGTATACATATATATAGCACCTCTCTCTCTCTAGAAGCGTATTGAAATATCTGAGATACGATGCAGGACGCGCTGTAAATTTGCCCTTTCGCTTTCGGCGAATATATACATATACACATGCGCACGAGCAGCGCCTTGGTCCCGTGCGCCCGATCCAACGCGATAACGAAGAATTTAGAGGCACTCAGACGATCGTAAAATATTTACGCGCGCCAGCTCACTCGGCCGCCGCGAGCTTGCGTCACGTGTGTCACGACACACGTTGCTGTGAACTTCCACCCGCTCTTACCTACATGTATATATCCTATATGTATGTATATATGTATATACAAGCATATATATACAGGTAGAGTATACCTTTGCCAGCATCTGCTGACTCCATCGAGTCTGCAGGTTTTCGAGGCAGTCCTTTAAAGAAAAAGAGGATAAATTAAGAAACAGCTGCTGTCGCGTCTGGCCGGCTGGCTTTTTTCGTAACGTATGTGACTGATATACGTGATAACCAGCCATCTTCTCGATGCAGTAAGATTTTTCTTCGTATATATAGATGTCGACTACTTCGCATTAAATGTAATGATCAGTCGTTTGGACGATTTCTGAATTTTGTATAGAACAAAACGATTGAAAAGTTTCGCGCGATATTCCTTTTGAAATTCTTTTGAATTATCAAATGTCTACGCAGAAAGGGTACTTATAGGAGAAATTGTTGTTACACTCTTGTGCTTGAATAAAAGTAGTAACTGCCTCACTCGATCATCAGGATGCATATTCTATTTCACAATATTGTTTATAATATATTAAAAAATATTACAAAATTGAATACATTAAATTACATTCCAGCCAGGGATATGCAGGACGAGTAAACAAAGGCACAGACATTCCTGAAATGATTAATTTTTAATGAGGAATTAACACAGCATTATATATGGCCAACATTATTCCGGTCATTCGCATTAAATATTACTGTCACAAAGCTTGCTCTTCGAGAAAGCAATGTCTAGAATACATGCATATTTGACAAGGTTTCGCCGACAAGACAAAACCACACGGATACCCAAACCACAAAGCCAAAAGCGTAGCTATGCATAGCGTTATATACACAAAATCAAATGTCGAGACAACTATGCAACAGCCGTGTGTATACACATTCGACAAGAAAATAAATGAGACAACTTGATTTCGCTTCGATACAGCTGCTATCGATACGCGCACACATTTTTATATTATATATATATATATGTATATACGCTCGGCTGCAGCTGCGTGGGACCCATCAAGAACCGCGCGTAGATGTGCACCCGTAAAACCGTGAGAAGAGGAAAAACTTTTCAAATAGAATGCTGTCGTCGCCGCAGAAGTAGTTCCCCGGGACTCTGTATACAGTTGCTTTTTCTGTTTCTCGCCTTCTTTTCTATTCCTACTGTTCTACTCCTTTTTTTTCGGAGCAGATCGTTACGCGCCGTGTGTTCCGGAACAAGTTTTGTACTCCCGCTTGCTGATATGACGACGCGACGTGGCAAGTTTACAGTTACAGGAAATATTTTTCCTTGTTTCTTCGCTGTGTGGATGCCTGACTGCTTTTATTCAGGCGCTTTGTATTGTGTGTTATATATCGCGAAAACGTTTGGGAAGTGTCGCGAAAGGTCGAACCGTATATAGGGTTTACATATCGATCATTTAAAATATCAATAAGAATATCGATTAAATAAAAATCTATACAGCAATTGTTTTCAATATTTGTCATATTAAAACTGAGCACGCAAAGCGCGAATTTTGCTTAGTATGTTAAAAAAAAAAAGAAAAACAACGCGACCTTAATGATGCAAATGAACACCAGTTCGCCTGGCCTAATTTTCGATCATTCAACACCTGTATATACAACGGACCTTTACTACAGCTCTGCTAAAAGACTGAAGGAATGCGAAGCGACAGCCAAGGAAATTAAAAGCTTAAATCGAGTTAGCGTCGATGACGATGAGAGTGTTCTCACTACCAGTGCTGTGCGCTGCTGCTGCTGCTGTCCTTCTCTCTCTCTCTCTCTTTCGCTCTCGTATTCCTTCCCAAGCAATTAGCCCCGCATAATTGCGTTTTTGCCGCGTCGCGACGCCTCGTCTCAGGCTCCATTACACAGAGAATCAGATCTTCTCTCGGGCTCGAGTCTCTCGAGTGTACTGCATTTTTGCGAAAACTTGCCCTGCTCCTTCGCGCCTTTCTCCTCTTTCTCCCTTCACCTCTTTGTACATAGTGCAGTGTATAGGCTCTCCTCCCATGAATATTCAGAGGAAGGGGTGCATAAAATTATGCTCCGTTAATGATCGCCAGCGACTCCGAAACGATCCGAGAGGCGGTAGAAAGACGTATAAGTCAAACGAAACGTTTACCGAGTAACACTGATGGAATGCACTGTGCAGAGTCTGAAAGCTATACATATATAGATGCGCATGAAGACTTGGCAAGAATCGAGAGACAAAATGGAAATGCGCAGAGCCGCGCGACGCCGGTATAAAGTGTGCTAAAAGGAAAGGCTTGATCCGCATAGAACTGGAAGCGCGAGTGTTTACATTGTAAAGGTAGATAAGAGCCGCGCGCCGGCCGCGATTTGCGTGCGTGTGCACGCTTATCCATATTTTTCCATTTTTATCACATACAGATCCTTTCTACTGATGCATCTCGCGACTCGTTAGTCGGCGGACAAATAATTCCTGCGTCTCGAAAGCGCTGATTTGGTTAATTGTAAAATAAGATCGTTATGGATTAATAATCAGCCTTATTTCCACGAATGTATAACTCTCGTGGATTTTTTATTACTATTATAATTGCAAAATCGAGTTTTCTTATGCATACGTGAAACTTAAAGTTATATATTATATATTAGATTCGCTGCAGACGAGCTAAGAATGCCAGATCAAACGTGTATGGCTATATAACATCTTTTTCAGGGAAATTACCTTTGGAACATCGGATTTTCACCGTCGACGCCTCTCTCATCCTTCCGACTCGCGTTCGCCGCTCGGGGAATACGTGTCCGACAATTGGATTTCCCACTCGGTTCCCGTCGCTGAGAAATGCACTTTTTACCGACAAAGACGATGAAAGAAAGAGCGGAAGAAAAGAATGAGCGACGATCTTCGGCCGCGAATTTTTCCGCTGGCACGCCCCGGAAAATTGACGTTGTTGCTTTTTCCCTCCACCCACGCAGACACTCACGTATACATATAATATGTTTGCTTTTCTCCATGGAAAATTATTGCGATTATATGGATCGATACAAGAACGTCAGTAGTAAGCCGTTTGAATGGTCAGACGTAGAATACGAGTATTTATATATATATATATATCCATTCACTGCGTATACGCATGGCTTGTAATTACGTTAAGCCGCGTAATTGGCGATTGGAATAAATATATGTATTGGTATAATAAGCTTCGAGCGGAAAAGATTAATGAAAGCGATCAAAGTTGACTGAAAAAAGGAAAGAAATAGAAAAGAATAACGCGCGGGAAAAAAATAATTTACCTACAGGTTCACCGGCCTTTGCTCCGTTCAGTTCGTTTTCCCTTATACTTCGGCATTCGCGGGTTCGCCTCTACGTTTTTCTCTATTTTTCAAGCCGTTTCACTACTTCATATTTCAGCTGCCTAATGAGGCCGTTGCGCCAGCTGCGCGTTTCCGAACTGAACAATATAATACATATATATGTATGTGCGTTATATGTAATGAATCACGTATAATTAATTATATGTACATCAAGGAAGCAATGAAACTACCGCTTGATTCCGTAGATATATCTCAACGAGATTATTTATATAAGATTCCAGTTTTCAAGTGAGCGAGAAATTATTAATTGCAGGTATTCACGAAAATTTCGACACGACTCACGGCGCGCCAATGAGCGAAGATACTTTCCTTCAATTTATCATTAGACACGAGTTGCGTCGGCACCAGAGGGAGACGTTATATGTATACATACATATAGCTACATAGAGAGAGAGAGAGAGAGAGAGAGAGAGAGAGAGAGAGATCGGCCGAGCGCACGAAAGCCAGACTGACTTTCCACGCGGTCTACCAGCTGTCTGTCGCGCAAAGATATATAGTTCGAAATCGTAAAAAAATATAGCCACGGAAATAAAGTATGAGCGGTCACGCCACGCGCGCGCACCTTGACTTTTCTCTCTCTCTCTCCTCTCTGCCTACAGGCGATCGAAAGAAGCGGCAACTTTTATACAACGTCAAAGACTCGAGGAGAAACTTTAGTTTCCTCTTCTACGCTACTTTTCCCGCGTAATCTTGATTCGTTTTCTTTGCGCTCTCTCTCTCTCTTTCCTTCTTTGCCTCACCTCTTTCTTTGACTCTGCTCTGCGTATACATGCGGGACGGGTATGGACGACTCGTTTGTGCTGTGATAGGAGAAGTAAGACAAAAATAAATATTTGTTCAGTTGAAATACTTTCAATTACGCCGAGGGCATGACTTCGGTACCAAGCTGAGATGAAAAATTTAATTATTTTTTCAAACTTTTGCAAGACCTATATACAGTCGACTTATTAAAATAAAGAAAAACTTCCGAGCGAGTAAAGCGTAAACATTTGCTTTGACTGCATGTACTTATATAGTCCCGAAACTAATTTGCCGATGCTCGCTGAAAACTCTCTTGGTATCTTACCCTGAAAAATATGCATATAGTACATAATATTTTGAATTCCTCTCTTGTGGAATTTAATTTATCACAAAAGATACGAGTAGGTATATAATAGAGGCTTGTCAAAATAACCTATTCAAATATTTATTATATTACATAGTTTTGATACTTGACGTATAGTTTGAAATTAAATGCAAGCCCGACAGAATTTTATGGCAACGATAACGTTAACATTAAAATATAATTACATAGCCGCAAATTGTTATTTCAATTCAAAAGCTTGATGGAAATAGCAGTTTTCGATCCAATATTAAAAAATAATATAATCCAGCCACAAAGAAGTCCAATCGTCCAATCACACGTCCTCGCCAAAAATTACCGGAAGCCGCTGAAACTCCCCCGCGAGTTTGCATATATACCGCGCGTGAAAAATAAGAAGAAAAAAGAAACATACACACACACACGTGCAGAAAATGATAAATCGGTCGACGTTGTATCGCCTGACGGGTCTTTCCTCCCAAGACCACAGCCATATACTCCCCTGCTACAGCCATTAGGAGATCACGCGGGGGAGGGTTGAGGAGAGAGGAGTATGTAGCTCAGAGAGAGAGAGAGAGAGCGGGACCACGCCAGCAGGTAATCACTCGTTGAACTCTCCGCACGCGCGCGCGCGTCAACTTATTCTCGAAGTCCCGGCACGCAAGTGCCAGTGCATGTGCCTGCTTGCAATAAATATAGGGAGAGAGAGAGAGAGAGAGAGAGAGGCCGTGCGTATAATGCATGCCGATCATTGGTCACGGTACCATCAATCATCGGCTGCGCGCGCGCGAGAAAGTTATATATATATATATGTATACACGTATAAGGGGAGAGGCTTAAATAAGCCTCTCGACGTTATATAGCTGTGGATATACACGCTGCTCTGCAAAACCTCGCGCCGCAACTCTTGCATATATGGAGCTGGTGTGTATACCGATACACCTGCCTGGGTTCTACATATCGATTGCCCATCAAGAGGCTGAAACTTGCGATTTTTTTTTCGAGGATATATACTGTGTCTGTTTTCTATTATTTTTCTTTGATTAAGTTTTAATTAAGAATAGAAACTTGAGTCGTCTGATTGATTGTAACAAAGTTCTAAAAGTGGTTTAATGTTGCGTCGAGCGATGGAAGTATAATGAAAAGATGCTATAGAAGTTCTATAAATGTCTTGAATTTCACCCGATCATTTGGTTAGTGTAAATATGAGGTCTGACTAAATCTAGAATTATACTACTGAAAATTTCAAGTACTCCTGTGTGCATCATCAAAATCATGAAATACAATGAAAACTATACTCAATTATAATAATGAAATCGGATTTTCATTTTATTATACTAATGTTATGTATATTCGTTTTCTGGCGCAAATGCTTTGTTTAGCAAAGCTTTGAACATCTCACTATATTGCAAGATACCTTCTTTTTAGACGTCAAGCTGAAAACGACTTCTAAAGAAAACCTTTGACTAAGGAGCCTTTGTATGAAAAGTCGAAGTTTGTACAACATAGGATGCATATCTGCAGCTTTAACTATTTTATCTACTACGCTTCGCTTGCCACATTCTCTTTTCTTATTTTCACATGTATCGGGATCCTAAGATTACATTTTTTACTATCTTTTTTACTTTTACTTCTTTATATCTTTGTTGATTTATTCAATGCGTTTAAGCATAATTAATGATTAATATATTAATGAAAACGAATAATAGATTTATTTTGTATTAGTATAAATTATATGAGATAGTAATAATAAGCACAGTTCGTTTCCATGTTTCTGACTTCGTGTTGAAGCTGTTTAATTATTGAATTAATTATTTAATAATAATAATAATAATAATAATAATAATAATAATACCGAACAATGCTTCTGTAATATTCAAAACTCTCTATTATGCAACTGGCTATACTAAAAGCAGAGAATTAACGGTTAGTATAAAGGTACATTAAAAAATAACAAAATTTCATATTTAGCTACTTATAAAACTTACAATAAATATAAACCAAGTTCCATCCGTGAATCAAAGTAAATTATGGGTATTATAACGCTCAGTAAAGTAAGAAAGACTGTCGACACCAGGTATAACCTTGCAATTTTCGGCTTAGGTAAACTCAGTGATTTAAATCCACTATAAGGCTCTCATTACCTCCCGATCCGCGAGATACGGCAAAGAGAACGAAAGTCGAAAAGAGAAATGAAAAATACTCCTGTTATTCACAAAGAGCAGGGGCAATTTACACGAACGCCAGATTAAATGGAATCATGTATGTACTAGCAAAGATACACAGAGATTACAGGAACATGATATATTAGCAACAGCCAATGAAACATCAGATACCTATTAGGTAAACATAGAACTGACCTAAAATTACCGTTACCGAATCATCGAATTCGTCAATATCATCATCACGATGTAAATTTCAAAGGATCAAACCCTTGATTATAATTACTATCGACAATCGATCATTCGTATCAAATCTCAAAAATATCTCTACCTGCTCCAATTGAACGTGCATATAGAATATATTTCAAAAATTCCCTCTCAGTTTTATTTCGTTTCAACCGACATACCTGCGCGCAAATATTACACTCGTGTACAAGCGCGGACAACGCATTTCGCGAAAAAGCTTGCATAGGTATACATATATAGAGGTAGAGAGAGGAGAAACGAAGGGCAGCAAAGAAGGGAAGCCCGCTACAGAACATTGCGCAAAGTCACGAATGCGTTCGGTGCTCGGCCAAGCTTAATTGAAAATCAATATTTGCGCTGGGATTTTCCTTCTACAGGACGCGGCCCACTGCAGTGTAGTATCGTCTATCTGCTGCGTGTATATGCATGGAATCTTTCGTGGAGACAAATTTCAGCGAATTATATGGGCTGTGTTTGCAAAAAATAATGCATAGTCCATGTGAATTTTGAAAATAAAAAAAAAATATAGCAATTCGAGTCTCTTCAAAAAACGTGTTTCGCTTCTCGAAATGACAAAATCGATAACTCTCGAAAGAGGGAGAATACAAAATCACTGTGATAATCGGTCAATTTATTCGTGTGTTACGAAATTATATTGTGGCTGGCATTAAATGACGGTGTCGTCGCGAAATTAATCGATAAAACGCTCAGAACCAGACAATCGGATCAACGTCTTTCATATTTAATCGTTTGGCCCAGACACTACGTCGACTTCATTGCTGTCGTCATACCCTGAATCGAGAGCAATGTTACCGGGCGACGCGACGGTTGGCCGATTCTATCCTTTGTTATATCCTTGCGAGCGAGTTCCATATGCGCGAGAAATTTATTATATATAGTATATATATATGCGGTGAAGGCGTGAATGTTCAATATGAAAATTAATTGTTGGAATGAAATATTAGTTTCAGACTGGCTGAAAATTTTCGTTACGATTGTGGGTCACCGGTTTATTTTGCTAACTGTGAAACGTAAATTTGTACATTAAATTCGAAAGGGACATTTCGTATCGTTTCATCATAAATATACCTAGTCGATCTTATGCTCAAAGCAATCGAATCGATGCTCTGAAAACGAAGCTTTATGTATAGATACGACATACAATAAACCTAAAAAAAGGACACAATATAAGCGCGCTAAAAAAAAAAAGCATCGATCGCAATCTCAAATTCACTTGACCAGAATTAGCTCGACACGGATCTGAAGCTATACAAGTGGAGCAGCGACCTCTCGTATTTAGGTCCGCGAAATTTAGCTGCGACACCCACTCAACCCTCTCTCTATATCTCACTTTTGAAACAGAGCGCGAAGGAATAAGCGCTGAAAGCGAGAGTGCATCCGAGACGACTGAAGAGAGAGAGACGCCGTGAATGCAAGGCCGCGATATAGTATATAAGACAAAGCGCGAGTGCACTCACCTTGTGCGCGGCTCGAGAAGAAGAAGAAGAAGAAGAAGAAAAGAGTATATAGCGTCGAGTTAGAGAGTAGCAGGTGAGAGGGAGAGAAAAAAAGGCTGAAGAATCGGGTAAAGCCCCCGGAAAAAAGCGGCACACGCGAGAAAAGACAGAGAGAGAGAGAGATGTATAAAGCCTTGGCAGATTGCCATTGTCGCTTCACAATTCAATCGCAAAGTTAGCTCGCTCGCTCCCTGTAGAAATCACATAATGTGCGGTTGCCTCCCACATATATATATATGTGTGTATGTGTGTGACTGCAGGTGTGTCTATAGATGTGTGTACAGCGAGCGCAGCTCTTTCTACGCTCCTCTGTCGCCCGTCTCGTTCCCTCGAGAGCCAACAAATCAAAAACACCCCCAAAGAGCCACCCCTCGACGCAGCCCGTTTCGAGCTTAAGCTCCTCTGCCCCCACCCCCTTCTCTCTTTCCTCGACGTTCCTTCGCATGTGTGTGATATAACGCTGTATATATACGGATACATATATATATACAAAGCAACGGTGCGACTCCTGGGGACATGAGCCAGTATATATATATATACACGTCCGAGGATCCGGTGTATATATTATATGCAAGAGAGTCCAGACTAAATTAAAATACATTGGAGCCGTCGTCGTCGTCGTCGGGAGAACGCGTTATATACTCGCGGAGCGTGAAAGAGGAACGCGGATTCTTTCTTCGTCTCTGCGCTTTTCACTTATTCTTCGGATATAGTATATAACCTACGGAGGCTTTTTTTCTCTCTCCCGCGAGTATGTGCGTGTGGTGGTAATAAGCCGAGTTGTCGGCTTAATAGAGATGGAAAGGCTTGTAGGCTTCCTGTGAGGAATGGTCTGGGGGTGAAAAGGTGTTTATATTTATCCTTCTTTTTTTCTTTTTTCATTTTTATTTTTTACGAGAGGCTTTTCTTGTTTTTCCTTGCGAGCTAATTGAGGATGACGAGGACGGCCGTATTCGAGCTTATATTTATCTTCGATATTTTGTTTTCTTATACTTTTTTTCAGTTTGGTGTATGAATGTAAGATGTATATTAAATGTTAAAAAAAATTGATTACTATTTTATTACTAATTTCATCACGCATTTTCAAAAATTCACTTCCCTCGTTCAAGAAATAAGCAATGAATTTGTATACCGTTATGAATCCAGAATCGCTAAATCTTTCACGTCTACAATAATAATGTAAGAAACAATTGAATCTATCGAAAAACGTAACCGCTAAGTAATTTGATAAACTCATCTCAATCCAACTATACATTCCCCGATTGAAATTATTAACGAATCAGTATTCGCCTTACACACGTATATTCCACCCCTGAAAAAAAAAAATACCTCCGCACTACGCGCGATAGGAAAGGCTCTAATATATCAGTAAGGACATCAGTCGGAATAATCGATGAGCCGTTATATCGATGTCTTCTTAATTTTGCATCAGCTTCTCCCTCTCCTCACCACCTCACGCCGGAATGACATTAATACGGCAAGCCAACGGAATCGAGATTATCTGGCCTCGGCCTCTACCCCCAAGAAGAAGAAGAAGAAGTCCGCGTGAATTTTTAAGACAAGACAAGCACCCCTTGCGATTGCTATCGAAAGACAGCTAAAGCAATACCAGCCAGCTCTCTCTCTCTCTCGGATAAAATGGATCTCGGGCTGGGCGATTACCATCCTGGCTTGCCTGCAGGGGCCAAACTGGCGGAATATTACACTGCCGATACGCGTCTTGTATGTTGAAAATCCGCAGCGCGCTGTGTTACTACTACGATCGCGTAGGTCCCAGATGGGGAGCGCGCGCGCCAATCTATATTCGTTCTAGTGCCGTCGTGGATGGGTATGAGATGAGCTTCTTCAGTGGGAGAGGGCTGTATATATATATAGGTATATATATAGGAACGAGGTTGGATCGAAATTTTAAAGTGCGCGAGAACGCGGGACGTTGGGAAAAAAAAAGTTTGTGGTTTAGATGGAGAATTTGAAGGGGTTTCAATATTCTTCGAATCTACAATGCTGTCTGTGATTTCGAGTGAATTTTTCGATATTGGGTGTGTTGTGTGTTTGGTCCAATAGCTGGGATATTGAGAAATATAGTTTTTGATTAATGGATTTCTTTTTTTGTTTGGAATTTTATTATTAGCTTTCGCGTATATGGTGTACGTTTCTTCTTCATTGTTGGATTCCTCTTGATTGTGGAGCTTCGGTATAAAGAAAGATGCCCTCTCGACATCATTTCTAGGAAATTGACCCCCATAGCAAAGCGTATATAAAATTGCTCGAAATTAACGAACGTGTACCATATTTTATGAAATTCATGCGGTATATAGGATTCTTGGTAATGATGTAAAATATCATATACGAAAGCTTTTATGCAACATTTAACATTCGAAATAATTGAGCACTGCGATCGCACTGTAACTTTAAAGCTTGCTTTATTCATAACGAACAACTCTTCTTCCTGTACGTATAATTAATGTTTCGCATATATGCGAAATCCTATATTTATCATTTATAAATGGATAAAATTCGAAGTATTTTTTTATCAGTCATTATAAAAAACACCACCAGCCTCACCAGAGATTACATCCAAGTTTCAATGAAAGAAAAGCACTTGGTACGCACGTCGAGAACCTCACTCCTTATGTTTAGAAATTTAGAACAATAGCTTGAAGGTTCGAACCCTTTTCTCGATATATCTTCCTGTTTCCAGTCTTTTTAGAATATCTAGTGGTTATTATCCACATGATAAAATGCAAAGAAATAACTTATATTATTATCTCCCTGCAACAATCTCGGAAGAAGCTCCACAACTTCCATAAAGGATTGGAATCGATCCTATAGCTCTTCTCCGGCGCCTCCTTATACCATCTTACTCGAGTGCGTAGGTATAACAAGCGAGTATTTGCATTTCTAATCAGGAACAAGTGGCCCCGTCGCAGTGGCACAGAACAAGACACCGCCGGCGGCGGCTTCCTCTCCAGGTATATATATATATACGAAACGCGCTCTCGAGTCTTTTAATTAAAATGCAAGAGAAATCTTCGTCTCGAAGAAAGTTATATCGACGAATTAGTTTCTCCTACAATTGCTGTTTAACAACCGAGAAGTATATTTCACATTAAAATTATTATAATTTTCTCCGTATATAAATCCAAATAGATGACATGCATCTATATATAACATATAGCTCACGATGCGCAGCTCGTCGCTAAAGTTCTGGAGAAAATAGATAGTCCAACATTGGCTCGCTTACTTTCTCGCGGTTTTCTTCTTGTCTATACATATACACTCGGCGGCATATAATGTGCCCCGCCGCGTAGAATCCAAACGGAGAAGAATGTTAATATTTGACCAGAGAAAGTCTGATAGGGTGAGATGGCTGCTTCTTTGGAACTCGCGGCGCGTACGTATGCTCGTACGTGCGCCGACTGCAATTTTAAAAAAAGCCGAGACCGATTGTTTAGCCACGCGCGCAAATTTGCCGTGTCTCTTATATATATACCTAGAAAATTCCTGGCAAAATACCTGCAGATCGTTCTGCTTTCAATTATGCATTTACACGAGGATGTGTATACCGGTATACGGGTTACTCGGATGAAAAATTGATGTGCCGGAAAAGTGTTGGCGAAATTTACTTGGTGTGTGGTTGTTTCGAATTATAAAATTGTATAGGTACGGGTAATCGTCGATTGACGAATTTATATTAAATTACAAGATAATTTCTTTTAAAAAATCACACGACGACGACACACTTGTTAAATCGTTCTCTTATACTGTAATGAGACATTTCTATGCACACGTATAATAACAGTATCCTTATGGCATTAGAAAAATATTTTAATTAAAAACTATCAGTTTCAGTGTTATAATATTACAAAGTCGCGTATACGTTGTACTTTATGCAATCTTAGACCGCCTGGTCGAGTTTCACGCTTGACTGACAGTTGCAATTATATTTTTCTGCTTTAATTTATTCCACCTAGATAACAATGATTGCTCTCATTATTATCACGGCAAAATACTTTTCTTTTCTATTTTCATCACAGTCAAGGGTATTTATATACTAGCGCAAATCGCCATGATTTTTAAAGCAATAATTTCATCGACTAAACTTAGAGGAAAATGATCGTGCGAGCTATTATACGCGTTTGCGTGCGTCTATGTATAATTGCGAACTTATTATAGACTGATTGCTAATCACTCAACTCGATGTATTTTCACGAAAACGCTATTATTATCCCGAGTAATTGCGACTCAAGCGCGGAAGAAAATATTATTATTTAATTGAAAAGCTATATTATTATACGTGAATACATTAGAAAATTTGCCGAGTAGCGCATTAAAAAATCTTTCAATCTTGTCCTTGCGTATTATATAAACCCCAAAGCTTTTGCACTCTCACCTGGCAAAACGAACCTGTATACAGTGTTCACTCTGCACTCCTCACGGCTTCCGTCGCGAGATAGATCGATTTCCGAGGCTCGTTGGCCTCCCGCTGATGGATAGGCGTCGGCCCTTCCGGCTTTCCAGCATTTTTGCCTTCGCGATAAGACCCATCTAACTCTCTACCCCCCTTCTTTTACTTTGGACAAAGTTCTACAAGTTTTTCATTCATCTTTAATGTTTATTCGAAATCACTTAGCTTTTTCTGTTATTTTGCTGCTGACGAATTTCGAATTTCCGACTATAGGAAATTGTAAAAATTAGCACGTTTTATCTTTATTCTGTTATTGCAAAATCTAAAATAATTATAAAATTAACAATGCACGAACTTGCTTCTTCCGGTAGCCTTTCTATTAAAATATGTATGTTTATTCGTGCAATGCAAGATTTAAATTTAGTCATCATAGCTTGTATTATTCCATTAACGACGACGTATATGTGAAATTTTATTCGACGATATTATTATAAATGATAATTTATGTTAAATTCTCATTTCTTTCGTTCAATGAATATACTTGACGTGTATACGAATAGCAGAATAATAAGGAAACAGCGAACTAAATTTATACAGAAACCAATTATAAGTTTTTGTACTGAAACATTCAAATGTTCCGCATACCTAAACAAAAATACATGTTTATTAGTATTGATTTTAGCCTTCATTTTGCACATCACATATATCAGTTGAGAGTAATTAACCATCTTATTTCCGTACAGGAAACTTTTCTCATCGTTATTCGTCGTCTTCTTCTTCTTCATGGGTATAGACCCATCATCTAAATTAGTGCAATTAAGATGTAAATTTACATTACTAAGTTTTATTATAAGAACGACGATATGCACTTGAAAAAAGTGACGAGAAGCTGCTAAAAATAATTAATCCTGAAAGCTATAGTAATTTGGACGAAGAGACTGAAGTTAAAATTTTTTTACTTCTCTCTTTCAAACAGCTATTCAGCCATTACAGCCAGCGTTAGATCCATAATCTTAATTTCCGCCGTTAACACGAGTTACCCTAAACCTAACTCACGCATACATATATATATATTTCAAACACATGGCAAAAAGCTCGCATGATTACTCGGTAAGTTACCAGCATATAAAGTACAGGTCAGCAACAGCAGTAGCAGCAGCAGCAGCAGCTTACCACATCTCAGCGATATCATGAGAACGAGCCACTCTCGCGAGAAAGCGCAGCCGGAAGTCAGCGTGTCACGCGACTCGAGCTTGCAGCTCGTGCAAGCTTTTACCCAGAGAGAATTCAGCAGTATTGGGTCGACTAATCGATCGACCTTAATTTCAACACACTCGAGGCGCGAGCGTAGGCGACTACGTACAATTATTATGGAAATCCGAAATTACGCCAGCGGCGGTATAGAGCGAAGCTTCCGCGACCAGCAGCAGCAGCAGCACCAGTGCCGCTCGGGAATTGTGTCGATTTAGTTATTGTCGACTAATACGCCGTTCCGCACCGCAGCTATAGCCCTGACACTCGGAGGCCCCAAATGAAATTTACCAGCTCGTTTCGCGACTTGCCTATATACCACATGCGCGTTCGATTACATTGGGAATTCTTTATATATTCTGTATGCCATATATGTATAGATGGCCGGCTTTTTTTTCACTAACGTTTATACGAGCTTGCAGATGTATAGATATATAGATATAGTGCTGCGCTGTTAACGCGCGCGAAAATTTGCCGAAAGCTGGCCGCCGGCTTTTACGAACTTTCGTCTATGATAACCAGAAGTGTCCGAATATATATTGGCCTGTATAGGTATGTTGTGTATATATACGTACATACTGCTGCATGTGTATACACGTATATATATGTATGTTTACTCGCGAACTAGAAAGCCAAAGTTCAGAGGGTATATATGAAGCGCGTTGTTGTAAGAGCATCAAGTCACGATGCGCTTCAGAGGAGTTTCCGCTTTGTTTGAGCAAATGTTGTGTATATTTGTGTTTGGAAATTGATCAGCATTGATTTTTTTTTTTCGATAACTTTGAACGCTTAGGCAAGTTTTGGTTGAACTACATACTATATGGATTAAAATTTTCATTAGCAGCGCGAGAGAGTGCTCGAGGGGATTTCGAGAGTTTCGTTAAATCCGCGGATAGTTAATTAAAGCTTGTGAATGCATTACTACTGAATGAATGAAAATAGATAAAATTAAGAATTTTATATCCCTTAAAATATGCCACTTGAAATTTTTAGCTCATTCGCTTCTACCAAAAATATCTTTGACAATGCGGACTCACGTCTGTATTAATATCTGGATTAATTAATAAATAGTAATGATAGTATGCAAAATAACTTTCCTTAGAAAATTCTAATTGCTGATAAAATAGCTTTTTTAAATATTTTCTATGCTTCAAGCTTCTAAAAATATAGGCGATCTACATATACATCGAAAGAATATCTCTCAGCTCAAGACAAAACTATAGAGACTCTGATAATATGAAAGAATAACACTCGCGCCTCTGATAGAGTCACACCAGTAAACTAGGTATATATACCTATATAGCACACGACTGTCAGTCGTATAAGGCCGAGCACACGAAACAAGCCAGCAAAGAGAGAGAGAAGAGCCACGCGAAAAATACCGCATATATAAAGAGAAAGCGAGACCGAGACAGACAGTCACAACGCAAGCCGTAGAGAGAAAGAGAGAAAGAGAGAAAGAAATAAAAAGGTGCTCGCTCGCGGGTGGTCGGCTGAATAATTAATTGTCGCGCGAGGACTACTAGCCCCGGCGATAAATTACAAAAGCGCTGGCGGATAAAAAGGAAGCGCGCTACGGTCTCACTCGGAAATTTCTCTCGCTGCGCTGGCTTACTAATAATAATTGCGGCTTCCCCCCAGCCGACGGGGTAGCCGCCGAAAAATAAAAGCTGATAAACAAGCGCGAGCCGAGAGCACGTACGCGACGCAAAAAGAGAGAGAGAGAGAGATAGAGACTGTGTGAACCACTCGTGCCACTTTCCTTTCTTCGTGTGGCAGCTTTGTGTCTCGTCCTTTCCTACCTTGCGCTGTATACACGTGTGTGTGTGTTGGGAACTGCGTGTCTTTTAGTATATATCTGTATGTATATATGTAGGAATTATAGACGAGAGCTTTGAAATTAAAATTAATGCTGAAGGGGAGTGCTTTTCAAGCTCGAGCTTTTTAGCGATTTGGGGGTTGGTGATTGGGTGGAAAGTCGACAGTTATTTAACCGCTAATATTTTTATTATAATTTGAATATTAAATCTCGAGTAATTTATATCCAACCTAATTACTTACAAGATTTAATATAATTTATAAAGTTTAATTTCGTTTTGTTGCAGCTACACGTTCTACATGTACTACTCATTAGAAAAAATTTCTTTGAAAAACGTTGCTCAAGTATTTATTTTTTTAAAAAACTGCGTTGAAAAAGTTCGTGCCTTTTTTTCTACTCTTTCACGTAGGTGTACCCTTACTGTGCAAAATTTGAAATAATGTTTTTGAAAAACTACAAAGAATTGTATATATTCCAAATTGTTTTGATTCACGCAGTCAGCATAAACACAGCAAACGTAACAATTTTTTCTTTCTGCCCTATTTCTTCAATAAAAAAGTTTAGAAAATCTACAGTTTTGTACCTATCATAAAATTAAATTCAAACGATCCACATTTAAACGCCTCTCACTGATGCGTAGCACGCCATACATATACATAATATATATACAATGCTTTTCAAGAAGACAAATAGAAACAGTAGTGGCGGAGAAAGGGGGGCGCCGAGATTTAGAAGGATCGTGATGGAATCTCAGCTTTGAATTTATTTAAGTCACTTCATTAGGAATATCGCGCGGCTGGCGCGCGAGAGCGAAAGGTTTGGATTCTCGGTTTGCGTGCCGCCGGTTGAAATCTCTTCATTTGCACGCCGTGGCTTTGCGCCATCCGTATTATATATATATACGCGCGGTGTTGCGTGCGCTCGACAAAGAGTATACGAAGACACAAAATGAGAGACAGAGTATAGGAGAAAAAAGTTATATAAGTAGACGGATAGGATAAAAGTGCTGTTTGAAGCAACAACTAATCTCGCTGTTCTTTGTTGGAATTGTTTCGGCTTCGAGTGTATTTTATAATTATTTGTGACACGTGTATGATTTTATGTTTTCGTAAATTGAATTTGTTGACTTTTTAATTTATTCGTGTCGTTACAATGTTGCATGAACGTCTGACAAAGCGTTGATTTTTTCACTCATTTTGCCGCTACCTTAGATCATCATTATTTACGTATATAAATTTCAAATTTCCACGATTCTACAACAAGCGCCAAAACTAAAATAAAAACGTCACGTGCTACAAGACGACAACTAGTTCGCACATTGTAAGCCAAATTGACACATCGACAAACTTTCACTTTCATCCACAGCCGATTGATCGCGAACAGCATCTGCACACAGTGCCGTTGTACTGACGCGATGCTCACTCGCGCTCGTCGTAATCAGCGCGAATTAATCGGCGTCGCGCCGCAAAATGAACGACCGACCACGCGTCATGCCGATCGTTTGCCTGCAGCGAAAGCTCGAGATGTGGCAGTAGGGGTACACACACATATATATACACACTGACAGAGACAACACAAACGAAAGAGGGGGAGAGAGAGAGAGAGAGACGAAACAGCTAGCAGCACTACTGCCTTCGCCGGACCCGACGCGCCACGCTATTATCGTGATTGGATTATATAGACATCGTCATCGCACAACACAGAGGCAGTGTTATCCCATTGAGGAAGGCTGCAGAGAGAAACAGCCGGAGCGTTTTGGATTACGCGCCTGGCCGAACGTTATCTCATTAGAAAGTCAAGCTCTTCGCGCGCGCGTGCACCAGAGAAAGAGAGAGATGCGAATAGGTAATGCAGCGGTATAAACTGTTTTTGGTTTATGAATCGAAGGAACCTGATTTCGGTTATGAATTCGATTCGGCACAAAGAGCTCGTGGTTGCGTATATCGATTGTGTATGTGTGTGTGTGTTGTGCATTTTACGCAACCGTATATAGAAGAGGAAGAGAGAGAGAGAGAGATAGATAGGAAAGGATCAATCAGCCGATTGTCGGAATCGCGTTATCGTTTTGCTTATATCGCTTCTCCCCCGCGCTATATATATGCCTTTCTACGTAGTATATACACATAGATATATCTCACGCATGAGAGGCTTAAGCCGTTGGTTTAATCCGATTGCGTGGATTTCAATAGTGCGCGGATTAATAAAGGGCTGTAGATGAAAGTTTGCTAACTCTTTAGAAAAAGCAGGATATAACCTTATAACGAGTAGAAAGAAAAGCTCTTCCTGGAAGCTCCGGCTGTTTTTAGATCGAATCGATGATCGACTTTTAAAAGGAACCTCCGGACCTGGTCACTTTGCCGAAGGGGTCATTGTAATTCGAAAATAGTGTAGATTGAACAAAGTGAAGGCATCGAATAAATGAACGATCGTTAGATTAAAATATGTTTCTTTTCAATCTGCTGCTGCATACCTTCCGTGTTATTGTATCGAGGAATGTAAACCGTAAATCAATTAAAATATTGTACACAGCAAATATAAACTCCAACTCGCATACCTCGAAAATTGATTCGTTTTCCTCTCTAAAAATAAAAGAAAAACAATAACCTCGACAAGTAAAAATATTCGTTGGCTCGTTATACGCTCGCCGCACATTCGAAGAACAACGCCTGGTCGATAATCGAACACACGCGGCTTCACGCAAATCCACACGTGCTTTTGTTTCGCAACGCGTAGAGGACCAGCCGAGGGTAACTGAGGGAGAGAGAGAGAGGGTGGAAGCAGACGTACATACAGACATCTGCCCCCTACATGTAATCACCTCTGCACAGGTGAATCCGGTCATCACACGAGTGTAATGCGATAATGTATGCATCGGCATATCAATATTAACGTGCTCTGCCGACAAGCTCTGCTTCGATTCTCCGAAGGAAACAGTATGTATGCATTGAGCTAGACCGATGCTCGTATTGAGGACAGAGCGAAATACTGATTGTTGGGAAAAATGAAGTTATCGATGTAACATCCGACTTCCGGTAGGTTATGGATTATAGAATGCTTTGTCTTGTAATATTTAATTTACCAAGCTCATATTATTCTTGCCAAAGTTTACATACTAGTTGGAAGAGCTGCCTTTATACCTTAATATGTGTCCTTTCCTGTGGTCGTCCTCGTTCACCCTCTCTCGTGTCTTTTTCTACGTATATTCGTCTGTATTTCTATTACTCGCGTTTTGCCTCTCTCACACCGTTCGTGACTTTCTCGCTAGGCAAACGAAGAGACTCTAGCCTGCGACTGCTATATTCTCTGTGTGTGTAATGAACGCTGCAGAAGAAACACCTGCACCCTATATTATCAACATTCTAGAATTCTCGGTAGACCACTCGATTCTACACTTGTGTGTGTGTGTGTGTGCATTCGCTGCGATTCCGCGCGAGTCAAAATGAAATGTACACTCGACTAGCAATTTTTATAATCAAACGCGCTATATGCTCCGAATATGTTTGAACAGTTGCAATCGATTGTTTATTTTTCGTATATTTGATTGGCTGATTTTTACGAGGTATACTAATATTTTTTTCAATTTCGTTTCGCGATGAGTTTGCCGCGTTTACGAGATATTGATTTATCCAGTTTTCTCATATTAGTTTTATCATTTTCATGCTACATAATACATATCTGCAATGTTTATCAATAATACAGAGGTCAATATAGAGCTTGATGATGGTTTGTTTGATAAAAAATGCAATTACGTAATAAAACGCATCAACTGCTGCATGTCTGAACATATCTGGGGCATTACTACTCGATTCATTCGACTCGCGGTTTTGCTAAATGCTTTGCGGTATAGATTTGAAAATAGGATTTAATAAAAACACGATAAAACTGAAACTTTGAATTTTTCACGCACTGAGATTCGTTTTTAAAATTGAATAAAAAAAGAAGCAGCTTCTTCGTGATTCCGTATAGACTCGAGATAAAATCGATTTTTTGCGGGGTACATCCTGTGTCCATAGACATTTTCATGGTTTATACTGAAGGAGACGCGTTTTCTATTCCTCGCGACTTACTCGATTGACTTTGCTCCCAGTAGAGTCTACAATAGCAAGTGCACAGTTCCGTAGTGCAGCAGCACTTTCCCTAATGCGGGCAAGCGACCCTGTTAACTTCGACAAAGATGCACACCGACAATGTTGTGAGTACAGGAGGTTCCCGGAAGTAAAATATAACAAAAGAAAAATCGAACTGAGATCGGTAAAAATCTGCTTATACCCGATAATATATACATATATAAGTCTTGAAGAGCTAAAGTATTTCAGTATATACTCGAGTGCACATTTGTCGCCTCTCGGTATTGAAAGATTGACTGAATAGAGATAAGGAACAATGCTACAGGCCAGAAGAGGGTTAAGAGATTGTTACATTATGCGCGAACGATAAAGTTATTCTTTAGAATACAAGAATTTCCTTTTCAGCAGCGAATAATAATAGGTCTGATCACACACGCACACATCACTTATTATATGAATAAACACGATATCGACGTATATATAATATAATACGCAGCAATTTAGAATTCCAGTCAACGATGAGCCGACGGCAATTTCATCGCTCGTTCAAGCTTGAATTAGACACGCATTAAAGCCTCCTCGTCGAGAGCTTTGATATAAACCGATTTGTAAATTCCGCGTGTGCCATTCTCTTCTCTATCGGAAGGCTCGTGTTTGCCCAACCCCCCTCCTTTCAGAGAAAAAAAAAAAGTAGACGCCAAAAAGAAAGAGAGAGAGAGGCGAGAGAAAGAGAAATTACCCGACAGCAGAGAGCACAGCCCTGCGGCAGACAGGACGTGACGTCAGCGAATGCAAATTCCGCACGCCCGCTCGGTCGCGACGACATCCCACTTTTATTGCCGGCCGAGATCCGTTGATATTCTTCACGATGGTGCACAGGCGTCGCGCCGCGCGCGCAATCGCGATGAGAGCTTCCCTCTCTCTCTCTCTCTTTTTGGCCTCTCGATGCCTATCAAAGACTCCCTTTGAGCTTTTTTACGCTGCTGCTGCTGGCGATTCCGGTATCTCTATGTTGGATGTGGTAGCAGCGACAGCGTTATTTCAACTAGTTTTATTTTCTATGATGGCGAATTATGGGTTGACGAGGACCGCAAACCGCTGCGATAGGAGAAACGATTGGAGGTAATGGAAAGAACGCTTTTTAGCAGAATGTTTTTGCGTTAAAATTAGGACAGGAATACTGTATTAATGTTTAAAAAAACATGTGTTTAAGTATCAAAGCGATTCTTTCGGAATGATACAGAAATTTAAAATAAAAATCGTTCGCAGTTTCAAAAGCTTTCATGAATTCGTATTGAGTGAGATTACTCTTCATCAAGTACATATTATTAAAGAGCATATATTATACATGAATAAAAGATATCAATTAAATCACAAATCAGTTGATTGTTAAATACGAATAACAGCATAATTTCATCCTCTCAATCATCATAAACATTCGATTACTTCATATATGGATTACCGTCCGTCGCAATTAAGCCAATCATTAATTACCTCGGGGATTGTAATCAAACATTCGCAACACACTTCACGATCTTTCATAAAATAACAAATTCTCATATTCATAAATATTGTTCCCGAGCGTCATCATAACGCCCGTGTGTTCCCTCTTAAACTGCATCACAAGCATAAATATTTTCCCTCGAATACAAGCGAATATGTCTGTAAAATACCGTTCACAAAAGCTCCCCCCCTCGAATCGTCATTTGCATAGCAGTGTATTATAACAAAACGTTGTTTTCTCGGCATGATATTCTACTTTGATAAACCAGTACTGTGTTTCAGCTCAGCCCTTTTCGCGCGCGCGAGAACAGGAATGTGTATTTTCCAGAAAGCTCATTATACATCTAATGTGCCTCTCCGACCAAGCTCAAAATGTATCAGAATATAAGGGCGCTCGGCTATTATGAATGCAGCTCGCGCGATACGAAGAAGGTATATATGTATATATATGGTGATCGATGACGCGCCTCTTCTCAGCCCTCTGCCGTCTGCTCTGCTTCTTCTCTGCATCGTAAAGCGGGTATAAACGATTGATGCTCGTGAGCTAGCCTCTTTAAAAGGGCTTGAATAATATTTTGCATTAGCCCTCGTCGTTGGATCAGCCGTGACTCTACACAGTGTATTTATATATTTTGCCAAGAAGGTTATTATGAGAAAATTATAGTTGTCTGTTTTATACATTTGAAACAAGTTCTCAACTTTTTTAATTACTGTAATAAAGTGTATTAAAGCCAGATAAATGCACAGTCGAATAAATAATTTACTTATATATGAAAATTAATATTGTTAAACCTCTCAGCACCAGCTTATTCGAAAATACAAGCTCAAAACTTTTCCTTCCGCACGTGCGATTTTCCAACGACTATAATTAAAAGATAGCAAACAGCTGAAGAAGTATGTACGTTCGAGAAAATCGATACTCGAAAAATAGAGATCTAAAACGCCGAGAGGTAGTAAGTAAGAATAAATTTGAGAACCAGGAAAGCCACTTTGCCCCACACACACACAGTATAGGTAAATATAAGCAGGTGCGGTGACGGACAGTATATCGTAACAGAGTTAGCGGGGAAAAAATCTACCTACGCGATATAAATATAATCTCAGCTCCTTTGCGCTTCGATCCCTAGGGAAAGACTGCACCGAGAGGTGGTCTCTCTCTCTCTCTCCCGATAAAGAATAATAGAGTGAAAAGGAGAAAGAGAGAGAGAGAGAGAAGCTGCGATACGACGACGGTATCCTCTCTCTCTCGCATAAGGCCATAGTGTAAATGCAGTCTTAAGCTAGCTCGAGGCACAGATCGGCTTCGATTCAGAGAGAAGGAAGAAAAGAAAAGAACGACGAGCTGCCTCTGTCTCTGTCTCTTTCCTGGAAGGTCTTGAATTACGGCCAAACTCGAAACACGTTTCGCCTTCGAGATCCGCGCAGACCAATCCTTTATCGAGCTCTATCTCTCTCTTCATTCGACAAACTCGGGAGAGGTCGCTGCAGCATCCTCGGATTTTTTTTTCCTTCATTTTTTTTTTTATTCAGAGGCCTGACAGTCTGCTTGCGCAGTGTCTCTCTCTCTATATATATATAGTCTGCAGAGGAGGAAAAAAGAATTCCCCGACCGAGAGAGATTAGGTCGGCGCGGGCTAAGAGAAATAAGAATTTCTTATATACCGGAACCGTTATAACTCATGCGCGCGAAGACTCCACGCTGTATATATACCTGTACTATACTAACTACTTTCTTGGGGAGAAAGGTGGCTGCGCGCGCGCTTCGCATTTTAATATGCACCTGATTTGAAGCTATATTCGCTCTGGAAAATTTCGTTTTTCTGTATAGGAGGATTACAAAAGCTGAGACACATGCTTGTCTCTCGTTTGGGAATGAAATGGAAGCGGTTGATTTTTCAAAACGCTGGATTCTGTCCACTCGCGCACTCACAAAAATGTAATTTTGAAATTAGCGGACGTCTTCTCAAATATTCGCCAAAACGAAAATCCACTTGATGTTAAATGATTCTTTTATGATTAAGAATAATCC